>CAOKZL010003654.1:0-78501 GCA_948472985.1 Iguana delicatissima | reverse complement strand
CTGCCAGACTTTGAGGGGGGTGGCAAGATGCAGAAGAGGGGTGAAGACAGAAAGCAATGCATAGCATGATCCTATACAGGCCTACTAAAAGTATGTCTTACAGCAATCAGAGGTAAGCGTGCAGATGACTAAAGCCTTAGAAAGCAGTAAGCAGAAGAACAGATGAAGGCTGTCTGAGTGTCACAGCAATCCCCCCACACACACCAAGAGCTAGCTCTAAGGAAACATCTGGGCTTTGCTTCAGGTAGCAAACTGCATTAAACCAGCACTGTCTTGAAGTCAGAAACTGAACTACAGAATCTATTCTCTTCCAGGCAGCTGACACTATTGACATTATCTACAGTAGCCTTCTTAGCCCAGAGCCTTTCCCTGATTACTAACAATTCCTGTAGAATAACTGCTTAAAGACTAAACTGGGATCTGAAGGTAACTTCCAGTTCTGTATCCTGCACACCAGACAATACAGAGCCCGAGTTTCATTCCTCCTGAATATGCAACCTGTGTCAGATTTGAGGTACAGTTCTAATCCTTCCTACCTGAGAGAGCAGGACCATCAAAGCTATTTTCAATTTAACACTGATAGACAGAAGAGGCAACAAATTACATGTCTTGATTGCCAAGACAGAAACAACCCTTTCTATGTGGTACCCACTGCCATATATTACACCATAATGTGGTAAGAAATGAACGGCACAGACATATCTCAAAAGAGGAACGTTCAGGCTTAGAATGTCCTTGCCAAACAATAGCGTATGCCTTTCCAAAGCAATCTAGAGTGTTGAATGTTTGTCCTAATGCAACGAAATAGTTATTAAAGTGATAAACTATCCCTTCTACTAATACTATTAACTATTGAAAAGAATGTATGGGTACATCCATATGCACAGACCAGAAGATTATTAGTTAGGGTTGTTTTTTTTCCCCATCTAAAGTTCAGCTAAACAGGAAGGTGGGACAGAAGAAAGGAAAATCTGCAGTGGTAAGCCTCCTATCAAGAATTTAGTTTTGGGTTCTCGCCGATTACTTTGTTTCTTACCCAAATCTGCCTCAGTTATATTGGTGCACACTGCAGAAGATTAATTTTTCTCCATATTACAGCCAATGGTAAACATTTATTCCTCCAAATGTTTTGACTTATGATTCTTTGCATCCTCATCCAGCATAGCCATCATAAGAGGTTATAGGAGTTGTAGTCCAAAACATCTGGATTGCTCAAAGACCCAACCTCTGAAAAGCTGTACATTCTGCATGTGCATTCAACAAGTCCTTTAGCTTCAGGTATTTAATAGAAAACCATGTGATACAGTCAAATCAGAAATAACTTGACAACAACAGTAACAAATTTAACATTGATGAATGTGCTAAACAAGTTCAATAATAATTAATGCTATCAGGATAACAGAAAGACAGTGTGTATTGATTAAAGTAGTGGTTAAAACAGCCTTCTTCAGCCTGGCTACCACAGATACATTAGATGAGAACTCCCATCACCCACAGCAGAGGGTGATGTGGTTGCAGTACAGTAAAACTGGAAGATGTCACACTGACGAGTACAAAGTTAGAAAAGACCAGGAATACACAAAGACCAGGAATAAAACCTCACTGGTTAACTTTAAGCCAGTCCTTACTTCTTAGGTGTGTGCATGTGCCTTCATGCTGCATGTCAATTATAGCAAACTTATGAATTTAACAGGGTTTTCTTAGGCAAAGAATACTTAGAGGTGGTTCTGACAGCTCCTTCCTTTGAAATATAGCCTACTGCATCTGGTATTTGTTGGCAGTCTCCCATTCAAGTATTAACCACGGTTGACCCTGCTTAGCTTCTAAGATCAGATGGATTCTTGTGCCTTTAGGGTATCTAGGGCCCTCATTACCTTTTAGTTTAACCTAAGTGTTGGGAGAACTATGGGTATCCCCCCTTCAGCATCTTGGGGTATAAATAAAAACTGTAAGCAGTTTTACACTGTAGCACACTCGACAGAGCATTAGAGATATTGGTTTGAATTCCTTCTCAGTCACAAAGCTCAAGCCACTGTAGCACTTGAAAGAGAATGAAAAAGGTTTATACTCCTGTAATTATAAACAGGAGCTCTGTTCTGCTTGAGGCAGACTTCAAAAGGAAGCCAAAGAAGACCAGCATGTTTCCCATAGTGCCAAATTAGAATTATTGCATTAAAAGCTATCTCCAGTGGTACGCATACTGCTGGAGCAATGACATCTGGGAGACTTTGCCAGAGCTGGATGATGACTGTAGAAATCTTTTTGTGTGGATAAAACATATTGTTGCCGGTCAGCAAATTTAAACAAGGGAGAAGAAAAAACTCACTTGTTATTACAGTATTCTGCTTCTTGTGGAAGGGTATTCAGCACTGGAGGAAGCACAGTGAACAAGCTATATACTCCTTCAGAATCTGTAAATGTCAACAAATTCATTCTTGTCAAACCCTGAAAATGTGCAGCTGAATACTGATATAGAATCAGAACACTTTGATCTTCTATTGCTTCCCTTGTGGTAACAGGCTGTTCTTTTGCATGTTTAGAGCTTAGGAAAGTTACTTTTCAGACTACAACTTTTAGCTGTAGTTGCAGTCCAAAAACTAACTGTTCCAACTTGTTTGAGGCTTATTCCCCACCTCTCATGGTAAATATGGCTCTATTAGCTTACAAGCTGAATTCAGTTATAATCAGTTGACGGATCTGATTATCTGGATTTGATTATAATCAATTGATAGATTGTTTAAAACCTGTTCAGAACGCCCAAATGTTGAGCATTAGACCTGTTAGCCTCATGAATAGAAGTGATCACCAAGGACACATTCATTTGTAGCAATCTGCGTCCTGATTGAAAGAGGAATAAACCCCTGTTGGTCATAGAGCCTGTTGCAGTGGGTGGCTTCCATAGTCCCTATATATTCCCTAAATTAGTGAATACACAGAGATCATGAATATGAACCAGTCATGAATGTGTACCTAAATTCTGAAGTGAATTTTGGCCATTATCCTTATCTATTTTTTTTTATTTCATTTAATTTATATGCCACCTTTCTCACAGAATGGGACCCAAGATGGCTCACAAACACACTTCCTAAGACTCTGTTTGAAAGCCACAGGTAGAAATGTAAGAAAAAGGGAGATAATAAAGGAGAAATCAAACAATGTACTCTACAAGCAAATCCACTACATCTAATTTCCACTTTCCTACACTTCATTAGCAATGAAAGTGGTGCAGGAATTCAGAATGGAAGACCTTTCCTCTTCTCCTCCCAAACCCCAGCCCAATCCCACTACTTCAGGACTACTAGCCGTGCACAATACTACAGTCAGAACACCAGGGAAGCAGCATGGAATGCAGGTCACAGTCCACAGCAATCACTTTTTAAGGCAGAGCCAGAGACAAAGAGGTACTTTAAAACATTATTCACTGGCCGCGAGAGCAAATACAGAAGCCAGAGAAAAAGCTGATTTAGGATAACAATCCACAATGACTCCTGACAACCCAGTGTCCATCTCTGATTATTAGCATCCCTTGTGAGCTAAACTAAGTGATTGAACTTATTGCCAGATAAAAAGCTTTGCAAAAGAAGAAAACAAGCACATAACTAGGCAGATACTCATAGCATCTTTACAACCATAGATATAAAACAAGTGAATGATCACTGCAAAAAAGTCTGTGGATTCTAATACTGGCAAAAAACTAAGGGGTCTCAAGTCCAAAATTTTGTACAGAATTTCTTCAAGTAAGGCCATTTCTGCCCTACACTGTCATAGTGCTGTTACTCCACTTTCAGCATCCTATGGAATCCTTGGTTTGCAGTTTAGGGAGGGATATTTAGGATTCTCAGCCAGAGAGCTCTTTGGGCCTCAGTAAACTACAAACCCCAAAATTCCACAGGATGTTGAAAGTGGAATAATAGCACTGTAACAATGTAGTGCGGAAATGGCCTAAGTCATGGCTACCAGATACAATTTAACACTCATTTAGCTACAATGAAGCGTGAAACAGGCAGAACAACCAGTCAAATGTTTAAACAGATTCCACTGAGAAGTCTAGCATACTGAATTTAAACATCAACCTGCAGTTGAGTTGTGATGACCCACGCAAGTTGTCATGTGATGCTAATCAGTCAGTGTCTAACATAACATGTGAAAATGCATGTGTCTTTGGGCACAAAAGTAGGGGATTGCTTATTGTGCACCCCAAAACTAACCAGTTCTGGGGTTATTAGGAGACTTAGAGAATATCTTAACTGTCACAGAGAAATGGCGACATGACGGAAATGAAATTCCAACGTTAGCAGAATATGCCTTTTCCAAAATCTCAAGCATAACATACTTATGACATGCTGCAGTCCTGTTTAAGTGGAATTAGGAACTGCTCTGCTACTACAGACGACTTGTGAGTTAGCCTTCTTTCTAACCTGCACACACAGGCTTATAAAAAGACTACATCTGGGGAAAAATCATATACAAGATCCTTTACGAGGTACAATCCAGCACAGACATACAATGCACCCTATTCAAATCTGGATTACTATTCAGGCCTTAATTTTTACAATCTTTTCTAGCAGATATAGTATTCAATGCACTGGTTACATTTCTAGGCACTGGTGACTTAAGTCAAGGCAGTGGTGTGAGTATAATGAGTTATGCAGAAAGCTGCACACTTGGGGTGAGCAAAGTAGCTTTTTGCTTGCTTGTCTTACTTTATAAAATTTAAAATTTAATTGCGACTTATCCCACAATCCTATCTATGGCCATCAGGCTCAAATAACTTTCTGTTCGTAGTTCCTTGTGTGGGTTGTGTGGGAGGCAGGCAGGCAGGCAGTACAACTTCCACATATCATTGTACACCTCTCCTAGGGCTTGGTTGCATACATTTGAAGCCATCGAGCAACCAAGACACATGATGCCGCAATGAAGGAAGTGTGCGTGAACACTTTGATTCTACTTTTTGGATACAGATTATGGGAAGACTCTATACCAGATTATGGCATAGTCATTCTTCAGTTCTGTGTTAACTCAGTTAGACCTCATCTTATATATACACATGACATTTACATATGGCATGGATCAAAGACATTAGAACCCATGACATTGTGTGATCTACCAGACACATTTCCACATGCAGAAACAATGCTGATGGTTTGCCTTATTCACATCTCAACTAGTTGCACAATCCAAGCATTTAAAGATGAGGTATTTTCAAAAGATATGAGACCCAGGGCAGTTCTGGGGATTTAACTGTATGAGGTTGGTTTGTTTTTACTTTTAGCCATTTAGAGATCAGCCTGCCAAGAGAAGAATGCAGACAGAATAAAATGTACATTGTGTGAGAGTCACATTTTCAGAAAAGATGGGAAATAAGGCAGCAGTATGGTATTTTACATTGCTATAACAGATGGTGTTGCCTGACAGAGCAGGTATGTAACTCAGAGTACGTCTTCACCCAAATCTGTCACTGTAACGCCAAGTTGCCTCAGGGGAGAGGAGCATTTATGGCCAGCTAAGGTTTGTTCCACCACCAGCTACAGCTGTTCCTGTACCAGCATGATCTGGTCATAGTAGTCCATTCTCTAATAGCCTTCTAAGGACGGGGAGAGAAACTTCCCTTGACAATAGCCTGGAAGCCACAGCAGGTCCAGAGGGCTCCCACCAGGCCAACAAAGTCTGAAAATATGGTACCCATTCTGGAATCTTTGCATTGGCTACCAATGAGCCACAGTACTTAATTTAAGAAATTTAAATCTCAAACAGCTCGAAAGATGGCCTGAACCAAAACTGATTCATTCAGAATTTAAGATCTACTGAGGAAGCATTGTGGATGTTGTTCCAGAGCTGTGCAGCACACAAGGCATAGGCTGCATAGGATGGCTTTCTCAATAATGGCACCTCATTAGAACTCTAAGCATTTCAATTTTATGTTTTAGACATTAGTTAAAAGCATTACTATATGTACAGGCTTTGCAGGAATAATGTACATCATAAACTAACTGTCTTTTGACTGCTGATGTTTTGCATGGTTTTCATAGTATTTTTAATCACTATTCGTAATTTATTCCTTTAGGTATTTAAAATTTCAGATGCATAAGTTTTAGATTTGTGTTTTCAGAACTTTAGATAATTTACGTCTTTAATTACTGTTTTAGTATTATATTGTTAAAGGTATGGAAGGACAAGGTAAAAATCAAATCGATTAAATAAAACATTGAGAGTAGACAGCAAATTTTATGTCTTGCAAATTATCCAGCTCCAATACTTAGGCTCCATTTCCAAAATATTCACAGTGTCATTAAATTGCCATCTTAATCCTATTATAGGGCAGGATACGTATGAAGTAATGCTATCTAGGCATACTATGGAATCCTCTCATTCCAATAGGCCCTGTTGCTAAATTGCTGGATACATTGTTCACTAACTTCAGGGGAAAAGACCAAATCTATTCCAGTATTTAAAGGTATTATGCTGATACGGATTTGGGCTTTTTTTTCTTATAGGATTTTTGTATAAGCAAAGGAAGAAGCAACATATAAAACAGCCTTCCACAACCTGATCCCCAGTAAACAAAGCCAGCAGGAATTATAATTCAAGACATCTAGAGGGCACCAGAATAGTAAATTCTGATACACAGTAAAGACTAAAAGATTTTCCTCACGATTATTTTCAAGTAATCTCATGTATCATGTCCCTTCCAGGAAATGTTCAATAGAAATATTTTTGGAGAAAACTATTTGCCTTAGTTCATTATTACTAATCAAACACTGCAAGACCAGAGTGATGTACTCTTCGCTATAGAAGCACATGTGAAAGAAGAACATGTATCAATTTTCACTCAGATTCAATCAGGTGCAAGCAACTTCCACAATGGCATGAGGAAGAAAAAAAAAACCTACTACATCACAAGACTTCCTGTGAGCAACTGAGAACTGGCAAACCCAAGCATATACACTGTGCGACTTTGCTGGTATGAATTAGTTAACAACCCAACAAAGTCTCCTTTACAACAGGAAAGGAAGCATATCTTCCCTTGTTTTTAGGAGACAGTCAGAATTTTTATGTAACTGTGCATTTTTATTTGAGCATGGAAACTGCTTTAAGTGGCAATCTGATGGCTTTGGCCAAGGTACCCCCTAAATGCAAGTTCCAAATCCTTCTGCTTAATCCCATTTAACACATCATGTTAGCATGCCCAGCAACTTATGCTGGGGATAAGTAACCTGTGGCCCTCCCTCTGTCATTTGACTACAACCTACAGCACCACCAGCATCACGGCTAATGTCCAAGGATGATGGGAAATGAAATATAGGACCAAAAGTTCCCCACTATACCAAAGAGGAGACTGCCATCACTTCACTGAAACATTCTTTCCACTTGGAGAGGATTCTCCAGGTGCCTTGGCAATGATTTCCATTTGCCTGCATGTGAGGTTCACCTGCTTTCATGACAGAGTCACATTTGAATTTCAGGAAGGGATCTCCCAAAAAAGAAAGAAAAGGAGAGGAAAGTACAGTCTCACTCCTGTTGCCATTGCCTATCATATTGTACTGACGAAAGATGGTTCCTTGTAACATCCCAAAAGAAGGGACTAGTGCACCAGTGGAAATTTCACAGTGCTGCAGGTTTTGAGGTGCTAGATGAAATTTATCCAATTTACAAAAGAACTTGCAGAGACATATCTGGAAGTTCAGATGTTCTTTGAATCTAACCTGAAATGTCCCTCCCACCACTACAGTCTTTGAGGTATTTTTAAAAGAGCACAAAACGCATTCAGACACAGCAAGCCTTAAAAAGACGTTCATGCATATACAAAACATGCTTACTTTAGACTTTGGGAAAACAGAAGAAGTCGACAAGGATCACAGTTGCAGTGGCTCCTTTTTAACAAGGGGAGAAAAAACAAAACCCTAGAATCCTGAAGTGCATCAACTAGAGCCAGGTGCAAAATGGGGGCAGGGGAGCAACACACTCTTAGAGTTAAGGAAAATGGACACTGCTTTGCTCAGCCCAGAAGCTTCATCCCTTTAAATATATTCCTAGACATCAGGTTTACAGCCGTTTCCCATGAGAGATGTAAGAGAAAGTTGGAATGTGGGGGCCTCTTGACCACACAGCAGCTTCCCATTACAAGTATGGAAGCAAGGGGGGGACGAAAAGCACTCCATCTGATGAAGTAGAGTGAGTCCAGGAAAGCTTATGCTTACAAACGTGTTTCTCCCAGTTGATTTCAACAGTGCTACCAGATTCCTTTCATAAGTGCCAATATTAGACTAACATGGCTATTTCAACAGGACAAAGGCAGTGGTGCTGTCAGGCAAGAGGGTATCTGGCCTCTGCGTCTTGAGCAGGTGAGTCACCTGAACTGCAGAAAGGAGGCTGAGCAGGGAAGACTAGGCTCACTACACCCTGGCTGGAAAGCACATGAAAATATACCCTAGTGGGAAGAAACTGCTGCGTTAAGTGAGAGCAGGGAGAAAGGGGAGGGGGGAGGCTGAAAGAGGATGTGCTGGCCACAGCAATGAAAACAAAGGCTGATTATATAGCAGAGAGAGCAGCCTAAAGCAACCATTAGAGCCCATTAACGCAGAAGACGGGCCTGGTATTAAGTTACACAGCGGAGTTAACCAGCACCTGAGCCCCCAGAGATAAAAGCAGTAGGCACAAAAAGACCATTAGGCCCTATGCGGGAAAAGGACACACAAAATACAAGACGTGGGGGGAGGGAGAGAAGAGGACGAACGCCAGTGTTTGACTCCCCGAGAGTGTTTCCTTAACACTGAGGACAAAGTCAAGGGCTCAGAAACAAGACAGCCGGGTCACAGTGCTTATCTCGCCCATGATGGGAGTCAAAGCCCTCCAAAGCAGGAACTGGCATCTCCAAAACGAACCCATTGAGATCTTTGTTCCTCCGGAAACTCAGTGCCGTGGCAAGATCATCGAGGCAACCCCGACGTATCCCATAAAACATCTAAACTCTGGAGCCAGCCCCTTGAATTCGGTTCTGATCCAAGCTCTGATCCTACTCACCCGGGGCAGGACATCGTCTGAAGTTTCGTTTCCGCCAAGACAAAAGAGGAGCTGCCAACCTCATAGCCACACGGTTTTCTCAAAGACCACCTTTCCTACAGCCGATACCAAGCCGAGCGACCCCCCCCCGCCCCCACACGATCCTACTCAGCCTCCAAAAGGTCGATCCGTGCTCACCGAGCACGAGCCCCGCCGCCCTGCCGACTGAACCCTGGTGCGGTGGGTCAGCGCCTTTCCCTCCCGAGCGAAGTAACGGAACAGGAATGCCAAGCAATAAGGTGGGGTGGAGGAGAGGCTAAGGCCATTTCCGCACTAGCCTGTTATAGCGCGACTATTCCGCTTTCAACCTCCTATGGCATCCTGGGGTTTGCAGTTTAGGGAGGGCCGGCCTCTCCCTAAACTGCAAAACCCAGGATGCCATAGGAGGTTGAAAGCGGAATTATCGCGCTATAACAGTCTCGAGCGGAAAAAATGCAAGAGAGGGTGCACAGATCTTTTTTCTTTAACGCACACACGGCTTTTCCCTTTACAAATCAATGCTCAGACTGTTTCCCAAGATCTCCGCCCCAGTCGTTTGGCGAAGGCTCGTCGCGACAAGCCAGTCTCCCTCCGGAGACGGGACGGGAAAGGGCTCGAAGAAAGCGGCCCCCGCCTCCTTTTCTTACCGAGGGGCCCCACCCCACCCCTCCGCCTCGCCTCTCCCCGTTTTACCTGTCGGGAGCGGAAAGCCGGGAGTGGGGGTCCTTGCCCTCCCCGACCGCGCCCCCGGGCTGCTTCTCCCAGCGGCTTACCTTGAGCGCATCCCTGGAGGAAGGCGGGGCGGGCGGGCGGCGGGACGGAGCGGCCCCCACGTTTATATTCCACAGAGGAGCGGCGCCAAACAGGTCGCCCACCTCAGAAACACTATTTGCTGCAAGCCCGAAGCCCCAATTCCGCATCCTCGCAAAGCCCGAATAATCCCAAGTCGAAGAAGCCCGGCAACCCACACGTGTTCCGACGATGCCTCTCCGGCCGCCTCCGCTCGCCCTCGAAGGAAAGGAGGGCGCTTCCCGCTGGAGCCGCCGAGAAGAATACATCCAAGGCAGGGTTGCTGCCACGGAGAAGATGTTCCCCGGTTCAAGAAGTGGAGATCGCTGGAGGAGGGGGGATGGCGAGAATGGGGACAAACCTTGACTCTAGCCGCTCTCCCTCCGTCCCTCCCCCGCCCGCCCCGCCGCCTAGACGTTTGGGTTGGGGGGACCGTGAAGACTTGCAGGAAGAGCAGGAAATCCACCCAGCGCCCTCTCCTCAATTTTTTTCCTTCAAGGATCTCTCTCTGAGATCGCTGTCTGACCGGAGCGCGCCCGCTCTCTCTCCCGCCAGTCAGCCCCCAAGAGCGAAGAAAAATCCCATCAAGGCATCCGGGAAAAGGGGAGGAAAAGCCGCCTGCTCGCACCATCCTCGACCGGCTCTTCTCCTCTCTCAGCAGGCACCGCGAGGACCCACCGATCCCGCAGCGACCTCGGCTCAGCCGCTCCGAAAGCACGCCCGCCGGGGAAGCCGCGCGGGACGCCCAGCGCGCCGCTTCCCCGCCCGCCCGCCCGCCCGCCCGCCTCCGACCGCCCGCCCGCCTCCGACCGCCCGGCTCGAGCCATTCCTCCCTTTATATACCCTGCGGCGGCAGGCGCGCTTAACTGCGGCAAGCCTTGCCGGAGAGCATCATGGGACTCGTAGTTTCTTTGCCCCCCGCTCTCGGTGCCCGGGGAAGAAGCCTGAGGGGCTGTGCTTGCTTTAATGGTATGGCTGAGCCAGATTCCTGTAGTTCTGTCACAACCAGCTTGAGGGATATCTGTCAATCAAAATGTCGCCTCCCTCCCTTGAACTTTGTCCTGTTTTGTGTCTTTTCCCCCCTTTGTCCCTTGTGGCACCACAGCAGCAGAAACTAGCCTGAAGAAGAAACCTGTCTTGTTCCCTTGTTCCTTCTCGCTCAAAGCTACAGCACAGCTTCTGGACCCACCTTTAGTCTGACATGCATTCATTACGCAATTCTCCATTTGTTTGTTCTTTAATTGGCATAGATCGCTGTGATGGTGGTGGTCATACTGTGAGGCAGGAGCAGGTCACAAGTTCACCACAGTTGAAGACCAATGGTCTGACTTAGTGGAAGCCCCTGCTGACCAAAATATTTTATTGCCTGGGATAACGGGCAAAATGGTTGCTGAGTTTCCCATATCTCCTCTCCCCTGACACCCATTCTCTATGCAGAAGCCAAATGGACCAGCAGTGGACCCTTATTTTAATAGCCCCTCTGGAATAGGGACCCCCACACTACCTGAAGACAGCAGGTAAGACACCTTGTGTCACACGCTGGAAGGAAGGGAGGACCAGTTGGTCAGTCACAGGGTGCATAGGTGGGTGGGCGAGTTCAACAAAAGAGGATTTGTGGTACATGCCGCTTTGTTCTCCAAGATAGGAGGAAAGCCAGTAGTTTGAGGGGGGCAGGGGGTAAAGGAGAACTGATGGAGTGTTCCCACTCTTGCCCCCCATCCCGCCCTGACATCTTCCTCTGAAGTAGTTGTCTCACTTGGCTTAACAGCAGAGCAGGCCTTGTTATAGCACAGGCTTTTACTCACACACCCCGCAAAGATGCCAGGAACTGATCCAAAGCATGTGCTACAAAGCATGTGCTTGCTAATAAAACCCAAACAGAATGAAATGTAGGAGCCAGCATGGTGTAGTGATTTGAACATTGGGCTATGGCCGTGGAGATGGGGGTTCAGTTCCCTGTTCAGCCATGGAAACCCACCAGGTGACTTTGGGTGCATCACTGAGGCCATTTCCGCACTAGACTGTTATAACGCCATGATTCCACTTTCAACATCCTATGGGATCCTGGGGTTTGCAGGCTGGCCCCTCCCTAAACTGCAAATGCCAGGATTCCGTAGGATGTTGAAAGTGGAATCATAGCCTATAACAGTCTTGTGCAGAAATGGTCGTACTTTCAGCCCCAGAAAACCCTGTGATAGGTTTGCTTTAGGATTGCTGTAAGTCAGAAATCTCTTGAAGACACACAACAACAAGAATGAAACGCACATTTCACAGTTCATAAGCCCACCAAATGCTGACAGATGCAATGCAGAAGGGCAAACCATGTGACATACAGATATCTGCTGGAGTTTGGTTCCAGGACTCCCTGTGGTACCAAAATCCATGGATGCTCAAGTCCCATTATATACAATGGCGTAATAAAATGGCACTCCTTATATAAAATAGCAAGCAAACAAGTGCCCAAGAGAGCGTGAGGATCTATGAAATGGTGGCAGGCTACAGCAGGGCATACCTATACATCAGGATAGTGATCGGTGCACAACAGAACCAAGGTTTGCTTTTTGGAAAAAAAAATTTCCAAATATTTTCAAGCTGTGGTTAGTTGAATCCATGAATACAGAACCCATGGATTCAGAGTGTTACCCTGATTTCTGGGGTCCCTTGGGGGACACCTCAATGTGCTCCCCATGATGGGGAATGGAAACTAGCCAGAGCACGAGCAATAGCAATGCAAGAGGCAGGGTAACATAGTGGGGTCTTTTTACTCAATGTCTACGGGGTCAGGCCAAGCCAAAAACCAAACAAAGATGTCCAATAAATGATTTTATTGAATACAAGCCTTACGCACCAACACACTCGCGCACACATGCACCCAAGAGCTATTAAGAAAAAAAAAGAGAGGAAATTGGACAGGGGAGTATTGAAGGGGTGTAGTTGAGGGGATACTGCACCTTGTCCTGAAGTCCATGGTCCGGGAAGATAGCGACTCAGCACGAGGAGGGCTGAGGGGATTACTCAACGGACGGAGCGACGGTCTGCGGAGCGACGAGAAGACCGGGAGCGATCCAAAGAAACGCTCAAAAACTGGGACTATTTGTAGGGGAAAAAATACCTGGAGGACTAATCCTTTCCCGGGGAGAACAATGGATATTGGAGCGATGATGAAGCTCCTCAATGGTAATTTCTTTTGCATGGTGGGATTGCAAGGGTTTGCCAAAGTCTCAGGATCTTCGGCTTTGTTTGTTTGTGGTGTGATTTCATGTAAATGGTCCTCACTTGATGGGATATTTGCTCAACTTGGGACAGACCCTCTAATCCCCTCAAGTTGGCATCTCAGGGCTGAGGACCCTTTGTTTATTGGGGGTTTACATACCTTGAGGTCTCCTGGGCTACGTAACTAGGGATTTTACTGGCCTGACTTGGTTTTCGGTCGTTCGACCGTGTCTATCTACGTGCTCTTTCGGGTAACCTCTCAGGCACATGGAATCATGTTTTAATATCAAAATTGTAGGCCTCAGGCTAGGGTTTCTCCAACAAGAGGACCAAATGTACATACTTATTTTAAAATAAGCCAGCACTTAACACAGTGTTTTCTATTTTACTCTGCCTTCATATCATTTTAATATCCTTTTGTATAAATGTTGTTCTATAAATGTTTCTGTTTTGCTTCCTCGTGTTTTACTGTCAGCTGCCCTGATAATTTGACTAAAGGCCAGGATATAAAACTATGCAATCAGTGTTACAATAAGTATTTCTTAGTAAACATTAGAACAGCAAAGCAGCACAAGCAGGCTACTTGTGGCCTGAGCATCCCAAATCATCACAAGGTGGTGAAACAAGGTACTCCCCACTCTTGCTTGGACCACTAGCCACTGGGACAAAATGGTAAACACTGCTTCTCATAGTAACCATTGATAAGGAACAAGAAGAGAATAAGAATAATAGCAGCACTTATATCTGGGTTAACATGCATGGGATTCAGCTGTTCAGCTAATTTATACACCATCTGCCCAGGTCTCCTGGTGCATTCTGCTGTAACGTGGACACCACATTACTACATTATGGGTGCAATATCACATCCATGTTGCGGTGGCACAGTTCTTGTTCTCACACCAGCATGCTGGCTGCAGCAAGTTATCCAATGCTAGCCCCACTTACTTTACATTTGTATTCCTATTCTGTACCAATTCATGTCATTTTTTTTCCCTGAGGACCAAGCGAATTACATCTATTGCAAAATACAAGTAGGATCAGTGACATGAATGTAGGGTGGAATTGTTTGCATCCTTCTCTCTCCTTTAATGTTTTTAAGTTACAAAGTTCTATAGACAAATATGTTATGGAAGCTATTATTTTCTAATAGTGTTGTCATAAAGTGATTAAACAAAAGACTAGGTGCACTATACTACAATATCTCCTTGAGGTTTTAACAGGAGGGAGGAGAGCATAAAGCCTTTTCCTGTTTTCACCACATCCAGCCTCAAAACTTGGCACTCTCTTTTGTTTTTTCTTTTTCTTTCAGGGATCATTTTACCCTTAAAATGGTTCTGTTTCCAAAATGGGGCAGCAAACAGCATAGCGCGTAGAAACAACAATTTAAAACACACATGCATGTATACCATAAACACAAGGCATGAGACCTCTTAACAACTAGTCAGCAGGGGGGAAAATAATGGCGTCAGCAGTAGAAGTGACAGATGATAATTTGATATTTATAGTTTTCCTCAAGAATGTTAGGTAATGCTTAGATGAGAATTCCTGTCACTCATCTGCTAAGCATTTAAATAATTTCCAGGCCTACTTTATTACTGCCCTTCCAAGACAGAAAAACTGAAAGAGATTATTCCACCGCACCGTAAACTGCTAGAGGATGTGAAACTGGTTCAGGGAAGCTTGCAGTCCTCAGTGTCAAGATCAGGAATGGAGGAAGGGGAACTATTTTGGGCAAAGGGACCAGACCGTCCTGGAAACAATCTAGCAGGCCATGTAAAATTATGATTTGGGGGTATGGTCCTCCTCTCTACAACATTAAAATAATTCACCCAAAGACTGATTGAAAACTGAGGTAAGAGGGCTGTAGTAGCAGCCCACGGCCTTTGGCATAGCCGGAACTCATGCCATTATTCTTGTTGAGGGAAGACCAACGTGAAAATCAAGCAGCTTCCTTATTAGGCTCCACATCCTTGGACTCACAAACAGAAGGAAGGAAGATAAGGGTGGTTTGAGTCAAAACAAGAACATTAGAGTATAGCAGTTATATAGAAATTACATTTCTATACCACTGAACAGTGCTAAGCACTCCCTAAGCCAGTGGTTCTCAACCTGTGGGTCCCCAGATGTTTTTGGACTTCAGCTCCCAGAAGCCCTGAGCACTGACCATAGTGGCTGGGGCTTCTGGGAGCTGAAATCCACAAACATCTGGGGACCCACAGGTTGAGAACCACTGCCCTAAGCAGTTTACAGTGTGTTTAGCTAATTGCCCCCAACAAGCTGGGTACACATTTTACCAACCTGTGGAAGGATGGAAGGCTGAGTCAACCTGGAGCCCAGTAGGATCAAACTCACAATGTTGTGGCCACAATACCGGCATTTAACCACTGCGCCACCAGGGCAGTATTAGCACCACTCATGGAAAAGAGCATTAGCATAGTAGCACCACTCATGGAAAAGCTAGGACTCAAAGCAAACGCAGTCCCCTCATTGCTATATAGACAGAAATGTACTCATGCAGCCACATCTGGAGAACCTCCAGGAAGTGAAGCCCTGCCACTTCTGAAGAACTGGGTGGGAAAATCCATCCTCTTTGGCAGATCTTACTGTGGGCATTTTTTCTTTTCCTCCTGTTCAAATTTCATTCCACTTTGCACCCAGATTTTGCCATCCTTGGCATTATCTGACCCAGAAGTGAGTGTGTGCCTATATTTGCCCCACCCTGGCATGCCAGAAGAGGCAGAAAACCAAGCTTTGTTTATTAAAATCCAGGGTGATCCTTATTGTTGACCTCCCATTGCCAAAGCCAGTGGAAAACCTCTGCCCCTCCTGATATGATTAGACTCTGATGCCCATCATCCCCTGGAAGCATAAGCAAAAGTCAGGCTTGATGGGAGTGGTAATGCAACAACTTTGGGAATGCTGTACATTTTCCATGATCCGGCCAAACTTGATGGGCATTAAAGGAGCCAAAACTTAAGTCCCCAGCAGCTTTCTTGAAAACCAGTTCTGTTGGAATCAGTGAAATTTCCCAACTCAGGTGTTCAGAGCCAGGATCAAAGAGGTTCTGCTTTATGCATCAACCTTCAGGTTCTCAGTATTCACACTATCCTGGTCATGGTGCTGGTGCCATGTGTTGCTAGCATAGCCCAGATGGTGATGATGCTAAAAGCTCTACTTTGAGATTCTTTGCCATCTTCTGGCAGACTCTCCATTTATCTTTGTACTTAACTTGCATCAGGAAATCCAGAACTACCTCTGGCTTGCATATGATAGACACAAGAACTGAATTACAGTGCTCTTATTATTTTTCTTCATGGAGACCTCCAGGTTAAAGAGAATAAAGGATGCTTTGAATTGCTCATATGAGCCTGTGGGGGAACCACCACTAATTCTTTGTATCTTAGAAACATCTGGTTGACATATTCCTGAGCCTGGAGGCACTGCTTCCCCCACCCAATCACCCTTAATTTACCTGTTTCATAGATACTTTATCTTGCTTTGTTGGCAGGTCTATTTGCTTCCTTCCAGCCCCACCCTCTAAACACCCAGACCCATTTTAATAATTAAAACGTTGGCTTCCTTCAGCCTTCACTTTTCTTCTCACCAGAGATCCCCCTCCTCATCTCCGCAATGGTTAAGGAATGCGAACAAGGAATGCTGTCCTCTTACAAGGAAGTTGGGGAAGGGGAGGAGACTATCGTTCTAAAACAATGACTTTATGTTTCCAGCCAACACTGCTGTAGTCACGCAAGGCTGTGTGTGTGTGGTGTTGCGTGTATGTTCTTTATATAAACAAACTTCTGAAAGACTTTCAACTCGCTGTAAAGAAAGAAAGCACCCAGTTTCTTGATGACTGCAGGGCAGACACAACTTTAGAGCAGAATTCAAATCTATGTGCACTTCAAGCTTCTCTCTGTATAACACTCCAAAAATCTACTTTTTCCACTCAAGTGCCCCCTTCCCTAACTTTGGAGCCTGCTTTGGTCAGCTCTGATCTTAGGCTCTTGCAATGCCCTTTCTGGCATTTCCTTTGTGGTTGTTCTTATGTGCCTTCAAGCTGACTCCAACTTATGACAACCGTATCTTGAGGAGGTCTGACATTGTCTTCCTCTGATGCTGAGAGAATATGACTTGCCCACAGTCACTTTCTGGGTTTCTGTGGCTGAGTAGAGATATGAATCCAGACCTCCCAGTGTCCGTAGCCCAACACTCAGATCGCTACACTATGCTGGCTCCTGGCATTTCTTTACCATATCTCAAGTCAAAACACTGGTGCAAGGTGGACCACGGGTCATCTAACATGGCTCCTCATATCCCTACACTGTATCTCCATCAGCACAAAACTCCTGTCCTCACATTTAGGTATTTCTCTCCCCACATTTCTCTCCTCAGGTTGGCTTTGGGTACTTTGCTTTGAATATTGCATACAGATGTCTTCAACTAACACTCTTTATTAAAACCTCCTGGAAACCAGTGCAATATCTGGCTTTAAGGAAACATAAACTGAACTAGATTGTCCTGCTTGCTGAAGCTGTGTTACAAGCCCCAATTATTCATTGCCTCCAGAACTGAAATTATCCTCTTCACATATTTTCCTGCCAAGGCCTTCTGGGTTTGTCTCCTAACGGGGCAGTAGAAAACACTATAAGCCCTTGAGCTGGCGAAGGGGGAGCAGTGCCAGAGACATTTGCTTCAGGCAGCCAATTTCTTGCACATGCTCTTCCACCAATTGTTCCACTCCCACTCTTTGAATGGCTCCATCTTTTTCTCCACTGCTGCCCCATCTCCTGGAACATCTTCTCAAAACTCCTATGCAGCATCACTCTCACTCTTCCACAGCTTCCTCAAAATTTGCTTAGCCTGTTCCTTCTTTCTCCGCCACTGAAGCAAAGTCTGAGCACATGAAATAGCATTATCACTTATTTATGTATTACATTCTTATCTTCCCCTCCTTCCTCCAATACATCTTTGTCCTATTTCATTCTCTCCACAACCCTGGGAAGCAATTTAGGCTGAAAAAGATGGTGACTGGCCCTAGGTCACCACCCTATCTTAAGGAATTCTAGAAGTTTTAGTCAAAAAAGTAGCTTTGCCAATTCTGCCATAGACTGAATGAACTTTTTTTGTCCTATTCTTTCAATCCTGCCCTCAAACATCACCCAAAAATGATGGAGGTGGCACTTTTTTCCACTTCCAAAGCGATTCAAAAGGATTCATCCTTTCTCCCTGTTGTCTTGTTCATTCAAAGACCCAGTGTCATCACAAACGGTAAGGGTACAAAATGAAAATGGCAGAGCTATCGTACTGCTTTCAGACCACTTAATGAGGTTTACTGAAAACTCATTCCTTATGCTTATTCCTTAGAAACTAACCGAGCATGTTAGTTTCTGACCAAGAAATTCTCTCTCTCTCTCTCTCTCTCTCTCTCTCACACACACACACACACACACACACACACAGCTACCCAAGCATTTATTGAAAGGATTGCACCACCTCCTTCACTGGCAATCTCTTGTGGTTTGGGTTGGGACGGTGGGAGAAAGTATCAGGGTTTACCTCCTCCAGTAGACCACAATCAGCAGCATTTACTAATCGGCTTTAGCATTGCTGAGATATATTGTACATACCTACATTGTTATCTACCAGGATCTTTTCTCTATGAAACAAATCGGACCCCAAATAATGATGCAAAATGGAGACATATTCCTCACATGGATCAACCCTGTAGGACTGGGTGGGTGGTTATTTTAATTGGGGGTGGGGGAAATCTCTCTGTCTCTTCAGTCAACACACCACAAGACTGGGTTGACAGCATTCATCAGTCTGTACAGTGGACTCATTCATTCATCCCACTTTTGAAAGGCAGAGCTTTAAACAGCACTGTTCCTTTTGAATGCTGTTCAGTGCCCAATGATGTTATTCAAGCTACAGAGATGAGGTGAACTTTGAGAAGGGTTTGTTAGCCTGTTGCTGGGGAGTACGGGACGAGGGTGTCTTGTGGCACCTTGAATACTAAAACATATTAGGAACTGGGGAAAGCTAGTTTTGGAGACTGCAGCTCCCAGAATCCCTCAGCCAAAATGGTGGATTCTGGGAGTTGTATTTCCTCCCAAAGTAACTTTCCCAAGAGCTGTATTAAAGGCTGCCTTGTACCAAGTTAGAATAGCCCAGTACTTTCTACACTAACAGGCAGTGTCTTCTTAAGGCTTCAGGCTGGGCCTTTCTCAATGTTACCAGGGGATGTCAAGGACCCTTTTGCTTGCACAGCATGTATTCTGTCTTGGAAGTATAGCCCTCTCCCCTTGACTAGATCTCACTCCAGACAACAGATGCATGATATGGTAACTCATAAGTTCTTCTTGGGACAGACCCCAGAAGAGAACAAACTTTTTTAAAATTTACATTTGTCTTTCTTTAAAAAAATAAAGTACAGCAGAAACAAAATCATAAAACAATGACGACCATTAAAAACCTTAAAACAATAAAACAATTGGGTTGTTTAAATGGCCAGATTTTAAAAGATGTGTTTTTAGACACCTTATCTAAAAGTAGTATCACTGGAGAAAAATCACATCTCAAAATAAGTTGCACATCACAGTTTGGGAATGACACAGGAGAAAGACTTTTCCAAGTAGGAATGCTCTCCCCTTGGCATCCCAGTTGGTATCAACACTGATTTCATTTAGGCACCAAGTAAAAACATGGCTATTTAGTAAAAGCCTTTGACATCACTGATGTACAGGGTTTTAAAAGATTGTTTTAATCTTTTAAACCGGTTTTATCTTGTCAATGTGTTTAATATGTTTTGAGATGTCTAAATTATTTTTATTGTTTTAAATTATCTTAACCTGTTAGCCTTTATTGATCTTTAGATTTAGGGTGGGACAGAAATATTTTAATAAATGATGCATTTGAATAAATAAAGTACCCTTAGGACTTTTGTAGGTATCTTGAGGAAGGCAGATTCATAAGGAGACAGGGAAATCTCTTTAGGTAGGCAGGTTTCTTTAAAAAAAATACCTTGAACTGAGCCCTCAAAACATCTGGCAACCACAGCAGCTCTTTAAGTATCAGGGTATTATGCTCCCAATGCCATGATGCAGTTACCTGTACATCTGCTGAATTTTACATCAATAGAAGATTCTGGATATTCTTCAATAGCAGCCGTACATCAGAATGAGAGAAGGGGAAGTCTTCATCCTCCATCTTGTCAGGATCTAGTTGTGATGGTACCAGTATTGGAAGCAGAATAGATCAATGTCCTTCATATTCTGTGTTTTACTTCTTTGGCTTATTCATCCACTAGGAAGGCACTCTCAGTCCACCTGGTGCAACAGGCATAGAGATAATGCATCTTTGCTATGATTTTGTCCTTTGTGAATTCAGACAAAGTTAATCAGCACTACTCATGCAAGACTAGTTGATCCCATGAGATTGCTCTCATCTGTCATCAGCTACCTTTGATACTAGCAGCTGGCATGAATTGAGGCACAAAACAAAGTAGTATGTCTGGAAAAGAGATAGTCAAAATATTACATTAGCCAGTTTGGCATAACATCCAAGATTTGCAGACTAGGCTTGAAGAAAGAGCCTGGTAAACTTTTCCTGACTGCATCAGACAAAGTTAAGCTTACTTGTATACCAAAACGGAACACTTCAGCTCCCTAGACACCCAAGGTCATTGAAATACAATGAGTCCTCTATTTCCCCATAGTCAAACTGGTTTATCTCCTACCCCCAGCCAAAGACAGCTCCCAGAAAATGTTTTTGTTTTTTAATTAAACTCTTCTATACTGCCCCTTTCCAATGTTTACAGTTATTCTGAGCCTATCAAAAAGTGAATGTCTCATGGAGTGGTCAGTTCCTTTGCTTTTGTTACAAATGTTTTGGGTGGTTTCAGTCTTTCTCCCAGGAGCTCAAATATGCATCTTGTGTACTGATGGCAATTAAGATCCGTGTCTCCATGATTCCAAGGGACATAACAGTTTGTTAGCTTAACAGATGCATGGAGCTGGGTTGCTTCAGTTTTCCTCCCAGTGTCTGCCTCAGGCCATTTCCACACTACAGTATTTTAAGGCTATTATTCCACTTTCAACAGCCCATGAAATTCTGTGGTTTGCAGTTTAGGGAGGGGCATTTAGAACTCCCAGCCAGAGAGATCTTGGGACTCATTAAACTACAAACCCCAGGATTCCACAGGATGTTGAAAGTGGAAAAATAGCACTATTAACAGTATAGAGTGGAAATGGCCTCAGTCTGACTCTTTCCTGCTAAAACCTGACCATTAAATAGGTATACCTGCATAGATTTTGTTAGTGAACAGCAGCAAAAGCAACATCTAGAGCAACACTTAATCTCTTTTGTTTCTGCCTCAATACCTCAGTTTCTCTCATCCCTAACCTATATAGATGCATGCATTATTTTAAGCTCTTTGGAAGTTCAAAGCTACTCCCACATTAAAAGGAGTGTACCAGTACTGTGGAGCTGTGTTAATTATACTCATCTAATCCACTCACCTACCCAGAGCTTGGGAAGTTAGAGGAGTGAATATAATGACATGCTGAAGCAGAGATAACATGACATTTAGGGTCCTACCACCTTGTGGGCCCACACCAGGAGCGAGGTGGTTCTGGAAGCTCACTATTAGGTGACGAAGGGTATGGCTGTCTCCAGCTGTGGCTCCCCAGAAACTGGCATTCAGTGGGCAGAATCATGGCTGGAACATGCATTCATTTATGTGTGGCTTACCTGTGAATATATCCATCTTTGGATAGGGCACAGGTGACTATCCTCTAGCCCTTTACACCCCATCCAAAACTTCCTGTCTCAGGCAGATGTCATATCTCAAGGGAGTGCAGTTGCTGCTGCTTATAAGTGGGGAAGGGAGGGAAGAGAAGGGGGAAATAAGAGAAAGATGTAACTGTTCTGGGATTCCAGAGGAAGGAAAAGGAGGGTATACTCCATTTGGGAACATACCTTCATTTCTCCCTCACCCTCCAACCTGAGACCAGCCACTTCTTTATTGTCTGAATTGCTTCCCCCTCCCTCCCTTTACAATCAGCTGCAGCCTCAGCCACAGTACCTGCCACCCTTCTGCGGACTTGACAGTTGCGAGATATGGAACTGCACAGCAGAGTGTTATTCTCTACCTGCTGAAGTAGGATCTCAGCGAGTATCATTAATACTGCCTCTGGACTAGGAGGTTTTATTTAGCTGTGATGGCCAGCCATTGACTGATCTGTCTTCCTTCAAGAATTTGTCTAATCCTTTTTTCAGTGATATCAAAACTACTGGCCATTACTAAGCCTTGTGGCAGTGGGTTCAGTTACCTGCTCAATAAGTGCTTTCTTCCTCTACTATTTCAGCAGCAACACACCACATGTGGTAGAAAGCATGGTAGCCGAAGTGGGAACTGTGTGGCCCTGCTGGCGGACTGCACCTTCCAGCCTTGTCCAAGACAAGCAAGAACAGCCCAACAATATTTCAAGCGCTGCCTTTTCCCCATTCCTGCCGTATGATAATCCTGTGGAGAAGATCCTGTCATGGTAATAATTAAGACTTCAGTTGGCCCTCCACGTTTGCAGGTTTCACTTTCATTGATTTTTTGTTAATTTCTCCAACCCCTGCCCCGCTCCTCAGTCCCCCGCGTGGGAGGAACCTTCCTTTAGGTGGCTCCTGTCAGGCTGTGCAGCACTTTAAAAACCCACATCTGGTTCTCCTCCACTAGTCGGTGTCTGGCCAGCTAAGGGCAAATCACAGCCAATTTCTCAGCATCACAAATCCTCTCCCAATCACCCACACACACCCAAGGAAGAAGACAGGTGCAAGAGAGGGTCACTGTGCCTACCTATCCCCTTTCCCAACTTTCCTTGGTTTGGATCCTGGGTGTCCACTCAACCCACCATGCCTTAGCCCCCTTCCCACAGATACAGACACACATCTTTTGTTATTTGCAATTTTTTTCACTTTTGGGGGAGTACTAAACCCCCAACCCTAGCAAATGTAGAGGGCTGACTGTATTTGTTTCCCAGTTGCTGTTCTTCCTGAGGAGGATTAGCGGTGACATCACTGCAAAGTATTTCAGAATGAGTTGGAGATGTCTATACCTGCAAGGGCTATCTTATCTGTGCATGTTTACTCAGAAATAGGTCCCATTGTGTTCACTGGGGCTTATTCCAAGTTAGGTATGTATTCAGATTGGAGACTCACTGAACTTCTTAACATACTGTAACAAGGAAAGGACGTATTTCTCATCTCCCATGCCTGGATCATGTTTGTTAAGTGTTGCACCGCGTGTGATTTTAAAACCATTTTGAAAGCTGAGACCGAGTACTCCTAAGGCTAAATTAGGAATTTAGACTTGAAAGGCCAGAGTGATTATGAAAGGGGAGGTTGAAAATAAATAAATAATAAAGGGTGATTTTCAAGGAGTTCGCTGATTTAGTGTCTCTTTCTTTGCCTCCCTCCTCTCTTTTGCCTCCTGCACAAGGATCTATTGAGAAACCACTGAACAAACGCTCCCTTATGCAGCTCCAAAAAAATAAAAAAAAAACTCTCTTTGGTTTGTCTGAAACAGCTGCCTCCAAGCACGCTATAGTTACTCATTAACCCAGTCTTCAAAAGGGGGGGGGGAGATGAGGAGGAGAAGAAAGCAACCAAAAGAAACCTTAATAGTCCCTAAATATGCTCCCCTCCATCCCAAATAAATAAATCAGGTGTCCTGGGAAATAAAAGAGAGAGAGAGAGAGAGCAGAGCAGGTGGCCCTCTGGTTACCTTTCTTCAACGAATAAGGTGCAGCAAAGGGTGACTGGTTTTGCTGGGGGGCCTGGCAGCTTGGGGAAGAGAAGGGAGTGATAACATTGAGAGTCAGTGTGGGGAGAGACACAAAAGGCTCCCCTTATTAAAGGGGACAGGAAGAAAAGGCTGGACAGAGGGCCACTTGTATTCTGCTGCATGAGCTGAGGATGGGGATGGCTCAGTTTCCCCTTGCAACTTGCCACTACTACCTCTTGGCTAGAATTTGGCTTTTGCTCCCCCTCTCCCGTACTCCATGTTAGACTCTCTCTCTCTCTTCTCTTTATTTTGGAGCAAAAGAATCTTTCAAACTTTTATGTAGAATTATGCAGGGGAAAATGACATCTCTCTGGGTTTAACAGAGCAATTTAATCCTGGAAACTTGTTCAGATTAAACAACACCACACATCTTCAATGTTTGTGGCCTTCACCATATAAGAGGAGTGGATGGGAGGGCAGGTTATAGGGCATCACCCAGGATTTTCCAAACCATTTTTCTCCCAATATCGAGCTCTGATTTTTATTTTGTACTTGAAAAGTGGGACACCAAGGAAAATCAAGTGATATAGGCAATATTTGGAGGAAGGCAATGACAAAGCTTCTCTTGCCAACAAAATCTTGCCAACAAACCCTATCGCCATAACTTGGAAGTGAACAAACTTACTTATTTACTTCTATTTTCTTACTCTATTTAATTTCTACCTTTCCTCCAAGAAGGTCAAAAACACCTATTATGTCCCTCCATATAGATATTATGTTCATAACAAGCCTCTGCAGGAGGTTACACTGAGGACTTATGACTGGGCCACTTATTGAGTCTTACAGTTGAGTATAGATGTGAGTTTGGGCCTTCCTTATCCTCACCAAACACTCTTGGTTAAGTAAAAGTGCCCCCCCTTTTTTCTTTCAATTTATGAAGCCATATGGTTTGCTCAGTGAAGATCAAGCCTACTGCTTACAGCCTCCCTTGTTCTTATGAAGGAGTGTAAAGCCACCAGGATGATTTCAAAGCAAGTCCAGAGAAGGGTGACCAAAATGGTGAGAGGCCTGGAAGACATGCCCTATGAAGATAGACTTAGAGAGCTGGGTATATTTAGTCTGCAGAAGAGAAGGTTAAGAGGGGACATGATAGCTATGTTTAAATATTTGAAGGGATGCCATGTAGAGGAAGGAGAGGGCTTGTTTTCTGCTGCTCCAGAGACTGGGACAAGGAGCAATGCATTCAAGCTGCAGGAAAGGAGATTCCACCTGAACATCAGGAAGAACTTCCTGACAGTCAGGGCTGTCCGACAGTGGACTCTGCTGCCTCGGAGCGTAGTGGAGTCTCCTTCCTTGAAGGTTTTTAAGCAGAGGCTGGATGGCCATCTGTCGGGAGTGTTTTGAGGGTGTTCCTGCATGGCAGGGGGGTTGGACTGGATGGCCCGTGTGGTCTCTTCCATCTCTACATTTCTATGATTCTACGAAAGCATTTGGAGCTCATCTCTCAATCTCTCTCTCTCTTTTATGTTTTAATGGTGTCTGAAACAATAACTCTCCCAGACATATCACCTATCAGAAAAAGAATTAATAGGATGTTTCATATAATACAGTGCTTCCTATTAGGGTGGCTCAAGACATTTTGCTGCTTGAAATGCTCCCCAGCTCCAGCCCCAAGTGAAGGGGCAAATAACCAAGGCCAGTCAAGTTATCTGAGCACATGAGGAAGAAAATCTCATAAACCTTTCTCTCCTGGTGGTAAAAATAGAATAACAACAAACAACTAATTGTCCTTTAATAAACATCCAAAATTTTCTGCCCATGGTGGCTACCTCACTCTGTGTAATAGCAGGTTTAGCTTTTTCCCTGATCAAATTATTGCTAATACCCTGTTGCTTTCTGTGTCTTCCTGTTGGATTAGAAGTAATTGTGCCACGTTGTATCAGTTCTCTCTTTCTGAAAGGCTGTTGGTTACTTGGCTGCAATGCAGCCTTTTTCAAGGCAAGTGACAGACCCACATTGATGGACATGAGAAAAAGACCAGGGTCAAGTAATTAAGCGGCTGGTAGTTACTCTAGAGACATCATGCATCACCAAGAACAGAAAATACCGGGGGGGAGCAAAGAGTTAATTATATGGGGAGGCTGCGGATGTTTCTGGAGCTCAGTTTTCAATAGCATTAAGGTCTGATTTATGATTGCTGTTATGAGGTACATTCTGGACATTATTTGAAGTAATAATTATGGTTCTCAGACAGCATCTGTGTAACATCACACACTAGACAAGTCATCGAGCAAAGAGAGTGTCCTCAAACACTCCCCTTTGGGGCCATGATAAATGAGCCCATCTAGTGCTGTTTGCACAGACCTCCAAATGCCAGGCAAGTCAGGTGCTGATTCTTCTCCCACATTAATTCAGCACTTGCTAAGTGACTGCTGCCATGGCCCTGCGGGTTCTTAGCACAAGGGCTGTAAAGTCTGGGTTGACAGGGAGAAAGAAGGCAAAGAATACATTGGCCGAGAAAAATCCACCATCTTGCTTTTCTTTTCCTACTCTTTCAGGGGATGGATCTAGTCTTTGTGAACTTGAAATTGTGCAAGGCCTGGTGAGCTCTCAGAAAGTCATAGTAGTATTTGGAAAAGTTAATCTTTCCAAACTATAGTATTCTCCCACCCCCTAAATCACCGCCAGCATGGCCACTGAATCCTACTTCAATATTGTCAATGGGAGTGTGTTACCCCAGAAATGTTGGTGACTCAGGGGCCCACCTCACTGGGCCTCTGTGAAAAAGTGGGGAATATTAGCTCAAAGAGAAGGCCTGCAAGAGGGTCACAATAGGATCTTTTACACCTGTGTATACCAGTACTAATGCAGGGACACCAGCCAGAGATTCAAAGAATATTTATTTTATTGGGAGAATTAACAATCACATGCACACAAGATCCAAGCAGTCTCGCAATCATGAAAGGCAAACTGAAGGAAAGGGAGGGAAAAATGGATAGTGAGAAGTTAGGGCATAGTGAGTGATCTTTACCTATATTTACCTACCTATTTACCTATATTTACCAGAGAGAAGAGATGAAGCAATGCAGTCTAGACTAAGGGTCCAAGGGTAGTACCAGAATGGAAATTAGAGCACAAGCGACAGCCTATGTCCAGAGTACTATGAGCTATCTGTCTCAGAGCCAGGGTTTAAATACTTTTTCCCCACCCTGAGGGGGAAGGTGTTCATGGCTGTCTGGCAGAGTAGACAATGGATTCTGGAATGAGCTAATGTCTTTAGCATTAGGTGACAGAGGACTGATGATATCTCCTTTTTGGGAGGACAGGTGAAGGGACAAAAGGAGAGTTTTGATGGACAGAAGAAGAGGGTCAAAGACAATCAGTCCTTCTGTGGAGGCAGTCTCAGGCACTATTGTTTCTGAAGGTTGAGTTATTGAGGGACATTTGCAAGTCCATTGTCACTGGAGCTTCCCTGACTAGCCATGCCCTAAGGTCCCAATCTGACCTAATTTCACAATGCATGTGTGCAGCCAGTTCCTGTTTGCCATCAAGCTTCCCAGTCATAGCAGAATATGATTTATATTTCATGCCAATTAATATTTGCCAATTAAACCATACCATGGAGTGGGGGTGTACTGCATGGTAACAACTGTGTCCACTACTGCCCTTGAGACAGGATAGTCTCAGGAGTGCAAGACAGGCCATGTAGTTCACACAGCTCTGTTCCCAAAGAAAGGAGAATGGCTGGGAGGCTCAGAAGGAACAACAGGATGGAAGCTGCTACTGTTGCCCTAAGAATCTCGTGCCTGAGGTTGCTGCCTAATGGTAGGTCAGACCATGCAGAGGGGTGGCTGAATAAGATTTCAATTCATACAAGGGTACAACTCCTGTGGACTGTTGGCATCTTGCTCTAACTCATGGCTAGTAGACTCTGAATAAAATACGCCAATGAAACAAAGGGTCTTGTGGCAATTTAAAGAAAAGCAGATTATGCATTTTTCTGCTGTGAGCATAATTCCTGATGCTAAAGTACACTTCTATACCTCTTTTGCTTGTGCTTGATTTATTGGATTTATTTCTATATTTCCTTGAGGTATGCCACCCACACTTTCCCACTCTTCCTCTTCTCTTCTCTTTTTCTGATAACACATTTCCTAAATAAGTACAAGAAGGCATCAGGCTGCTATCCTATTCACGAGGGTGGGAGAAGTCGGGCCGATGGGTTGTATGAGCACCCAGACCCTATTTGTGTGGTCCCTGGTGCCCTTCTGAGATTTCAGGGTGATTTTCAGGTGATTTTCAACTTCCAAACCATGCTGAACTACCTGAAAAGGCACATAGGTACAACAGCTTCCCTTTTCCCCAACCCCTACAATGCCCAGTCCTCTGAAACAGCCTTCTTTCTTGTCATAATTCAGATGATAATGGCAAGTGGAAATGAGATGACTTCATTTCCTGTGTGTCTAGATGTGTCAGCATAGCCTAAGGGGTGAATTCTGGCCACTGCAATGCAATTGCCCACCCCATCTATAATATGCACACTTATGCCATTTCCGCACTAGACTATTACAGCGCTATTATTCCACAGGCAACATCCTATGGGATCCTGGGGTTTGCAGTTTCGGGACAGGCCAAGTGGCCCCTCCCAAAACTGCAAACCCAGGATCCCATAGGATGTTGCCCGTGGAATAATAGCGCTATAACAGTCTAGTGCACAAATGGCCTTAGCTGACACCATATCCAGTTCAAGACAACAAGGCTTACTTCTGAGTCAACATTCATATATTTATTGTAGTTATGTGCCTTCAAGTTGACTCCATCTTCTGGAGACGTACTGTAGTGTTTTCTTAGGCAAGAACTACTCAGAAGTAGCCTGCCATTGCCTTTCTCTGAAGTTTAGTCTATGGCACCTGGTATTCCTTAGCCGTTCCCCATCCTGACACAGCTTAGCTTCTGGGATCAGAGAGGATCTGATGCCTTCAAAGTATTTAGGCACTGATCACCACTGGGCCACGGACACCCACTGGGCGGCCTTGGGGTGCATCACACACTCTCAGCTCCAGAAAACCCATGACAGCTTCATCTTAGGGTTGCAATAACAACAATAGCAGCAGCAGCAACAACAACCTACAGAAAACAGATTAAATTTTTCAGTTGAGACGAGCCAAATCTTTTTAAGTTCCAGATTTGGGGACTCTTACTATTAGTCTAGTCTTTCCGTTGAGGCAATACGGTATCAACGTTTATGCACTTGTCTCTCAAGCCTCATTTGTATAGGGTCACCCACAGTGCAAGGGGAAGCAGTGGGCTGCTGCCTCCACAACTCAGAACTTAAGCCCATCTCTCTGTTAACCCAGTGCTAAGCATACAGTTTTCTTTTCTGTCTTGCTCTCCCATATTTTTTTTTTTTAAGTTTAGGAATCTGATTTGCCTCCCGTCCAGCTGGTGTTTTAGTGAGACAGGTACCTTATGATTAGATTTGCTTGAAAATACTACACATCTGGAGCTCAAGGACTACAAAGCAGCCTTTATGCAACTGGTAAGTTATCTGCAATAAACCAGAACTTGTTACCAAGAGCTTCAAGGAGAGTTTTAAAAAGAAAGGAGGGAGGGAGGGAGAGAGACAGAGTGCAAAGGCAGAAAGGGGAGAAACACAACACCCTCACCATAGCAAATTTCAGACCTCTGAGAACTTTCACAAATATTTTCCGTAGTTCAGTGGATGACTTTAGGAAGCAATGTAAAAGAAGCTGACAAGGCTGGTCTCTCCCCGCGCCCGTCCCCTCCCCAATACTCTGACCATTTCCCTTCCCAGAGAGCACAAAAACGGATTGAAAGAGCTAAACTCAAAGCTGGGGGAGGAGAAGGATCAGACTATGCCATAGATTATTTAATAGGAGTATAGCAATGGGGGTGGAGGGGAACGATGACATTCCTCCCCCAATAAGAATTCTGCTCCCCAGTGAAATTTTCCTTCAACCTCCTAATTTCTAGAATTACAGTAACTTAAAAACTTAAGTGTTTAGAAACAGAGTTTAGGCATCCAAAGAAGAAGGGCAGGCAAAGTTACTGAGGATAGTGAACACAGCAAATGCAAGAGTACTAGATAAGAATGATTTCTCAGGGTCTCATTCTCTGCAGTGCTAGAGAAGTTTAGAGATTGGAGCAAATTGTCATGGGAGGGCAGAATTCCTTTTGGGGGCAATGCCTCATTTTACCCACCCCTCCATAGCCACACCACTGTTTTCCTAACAAAGGGAAATAAGTTGAATTGTATGGAAGAAAAACAAATGGGATGAGAGAAATTTGTTGCAGGGGAGAACATAGATAGATAGATAGATAGATAGATAGATAGATAGATAGATAGATGGATGGATGGATGGATGGATGGATGGATGGATGGATGGATGGATGGATGGATAATGTTTACTTAAATGCTTAACTATTTAGATGCTGCCTTTTTTGGACCAAGGGCAGCGAACAAAGCTATACAAATTAAAATACAATTAACATAACTGTACTGACAAAGAATAAAATAGTCCCAACAAACCCCTATAACAGGAACATCAATAAAAGAAAAGTGTGGATAATAAAACATGGCAATTAAAAGCCATTTGAAACAGGTGGGTCTTCAAGATCTTTTAGAAAAGCATGATTCTGTTAACAAGAGAATTTCCTTGAGAGGAAATTCCATAAAGTAAGAGCCAATCCAGAAGTGCCTATAGATTGGAGGGGCAGCTGCCATGCCCTTGTTTCCCTCTCCTCTCCCTCTTACATCAACCACACTGGACACCTCTCTCACTGAAAACCTTCCCCTTTCTCACTTGCATCCATATTCATAAAATGTTGGCCAGAGAAGAAATAGAGCACAGGTATACCTCAGTTAAGAAAGCAGGTGTGTTCTTGGGCATTACTTCTTTAACAGAAAATTTGGTACTAGAAATAGCAGAAATAGCATGGAAAAATTAGGGATGGGGTCCTACACCGCACACACACACGCACACACACACACACATACACAGACTTTTAACAAGTTTCCAAAAACTTTTTTCAAATTCAAAATTAGCAATATGCTCATGTAAAATGTAACAATCAGTCAGATAAGCCTTGCAGAAGTAATGACGAACATTTAAAGCCTTCCAGAGACCATTTAAAGGCTTCTTCCAGAATGCATTTAGAGATTGTGTTTTTTTTGTTTGTTTTTTTCACTTATGTCAGTTTCCAGGATGCTGCTAAAATCTTCCAGCTAGAGGGCAAGAAGAGAAAGTGGGATACCAGCCAAGCATAAAAATGACTTTGTATTAAAAAAAAAAAAGTTTCTTTATCTGAGGCTTTGTTAACTGAGCTATGCCTGTATGGGAGGTGATCTCACTGGGGAAAGTTTGTGTCTCACTCAGCAGATACGCTACGTGTAGAAGGCCCTGGGTTACTGTGATTAAACTAAACGGAACATCAACAGAGACCATGGCTCCTCCGACTTAGTGATTTGCATATCAGGCATGGGAATCGTGTGGCCCACAGGCTACATTCAAGCCCAATGCAATTTATGTGGGCCCCAGAACCCTTTTGGCCCCGGATCCCTCCCCCTAGAAACATGCTCAAAAACTTGAGTTTTTGCTCCTGGAAACATAACATACAGCCTAACTCCCACTGGGTTGCTCAAAAGGGGGCAACATTGTATGGGGAATCTTCTGTGAATGGTGGGCTGTGCTTAGCTTAGTGGGTCAAAGGTCACATAGGCCTGAAAAGGAGAAAAACCAAAATGGAAGCAAACTTCAGTTCTCAAGATTACTTATGGAAACAAGAGGAGCCTGCTTCACCATGGTTTTGCAGCAAATATGGGGAAAATACATTGTGAAAAGACAATGTTAGTGTATTTTTTTCCATGAGACATTTATATTGCTGCAATTGTTTTTAAAGTGGGATTTTGAACTATTGTGCACCCCACAGTATAGTTGTAATCTTTTCCCCAAACATTTGCCTTTTGTACAAATATGGGGAAATTCAGCTAGTTTTGGAAGTGTGCCATTTTTCATTGCAATGTGAAGCTTTGATTCTCTGGAACAGAACATCAAGAGAAACCTGCTAGGAAGCAGAGCTAAGCAGGGCAGTAATTCAGTTTCAGCTGAAGTCACAACTGAGTTGACTTAAGAACCTTAAAAAGAAAATTTGCAAGCATGAGAGAGGTGAAACCTTGGCTGCTGCCGCTGCCACTGCTGTATAACATGACCATACGACGATACACCTGTCTTGGTCTTTTAGGGAACATGCTGTGGCTTGCCCTGCCAAAACAATGACTGCCATTGTACTGACAGCTCTCACAGTAGTTCCTATTGACTGGGAAGCCCAATCCATCAGCATTTGTCAGAGCCTATAATATACACAGCCCTCGTTAATTCACACAGGCATAATATGAACCACGGGACCTCAGGGCCTTTCTGATCGGCACTCTTTGACACACAAAGTTGTCTATCACAGAAATGAGAAATGACAGGAGAGATTATTGGTAAGCTTAACAGCCAGGCAGCAGAAAAGGGGTCATATTTAGAGAGGCATACAGAAGTCATGTTTTAAACACAACATAATTGTTCTTTTGATAGGAGAAACCAAACTCAAACACATCATTACAAGTTTCTGCAAAATCTCAGAACAAAGGAGGAAATTTAACACATGTTGCAAATGGTCAAGCTATAAACTATAAGCCAAGGTGAGAGCTTGGTCTACCATCCTTCTAGCTTTCTGTATAAGACATCCAAGTGCTCCTGATGGTTGCCGATGCATACTGACCCTCTGCTAGCCGTCTGGCTACACTTCTCTGTATTCCTCTGTTTTTTTGCTAGAATGGGGCAAAGAGAAGAGTACACAGGTACTGGTTTCATATGTGCCACTAACAAAGTACCTGTTATTTAAAATGATAGATGGCAGAGAGACAAGGTTTGTTGCTCAGAAAGGGAGACAGTTGGATTTCTCATGGTGGTAGTGAAGGCATTCAAACCCCACAAATACGATATATTCTATTCTCCCATTGAGATATTGGGATAATATAGCCCCTGAACTTGGAGATCTCTTTTTCTTCGGAAAGGAGGAACATTTTTCATCCTGATCCAATAACTTTGCAGCCCACCAGCTATAGTCTTTCAGGTCATCTGAGCCCCATGCAGCCATCTGGAATGAACCCGGAGTCCCCAGAGTCAACAAGCAACAGTCCATTTCGTTGAGTAACCACATCAGAGGCAAACTGGAGACAATCAGGAAATGGGAAGTCTCTGCCTTTTTCTCTGACCTCCTTTGAAATAACCAACTGGGGCAGTTGGAAGTAGATCAAAGTAGGCTTTTTCACCCTACAGGTTTGGTTCTGGTGAGGCTCTAATTGCACAGAGAACCATAAGGAGCAGTATTAGCAGTTCTTGACAGACCGATAGATTGGGATGGGCCCCAAGCAGTGTTCAGCCTAATCGAAGTTCAGACCTCTGACAAGGAGATCACTCCCTTCACTGAAAATGGGTGGAGAACAGGAGGGGGCACCGGTGTGAAAAAACCAGGAAAAAGATTGGCTCCATCCTTTGGACCAGATCTCCCTACTGTTCTCTTTGGCTGCACCCATCACTGGCATGCAGCCTCTGACAGGACTAACTAACCCCAGCAAATACAGCGGAAAGCAAATGAACGAAAAGTGTTTTTTTGCCTGTACTATAGAAGTTAGTAGTCCAGCGTCCAACAGAGTCAGCAAAGAAACACTGTAGAACCAAGAACCGGCTCATATATCTCAGAATTCTGGTGGGAGCAGAGAGAGAAAAGAAAACATCTGTGAAAATTTTAATGATGAAGGTAAAAACAAGGTTGAAAAAATCATTCTCCACCAGCGTTGTACCTGGCACCAGAAAAACTCTCTGACAGCTTGGTTTAGAATGCCTCCGATAAAATTATTTATTTCCAGTAATGCTCAATGAGTTGCCAACAATAAATAACTTTATTCTGAATCAGGGCCTGCTGTGCTCTTGTGTGCAGCAAACCATGAAGGCTTCACTGCCACCCACTGCTCTGTCTGAGTCCCTCAGCTCAAAGGGGCTCTTCATGCTTCCCCTTCCCAATGGACAGTGCTGCTATTGCATGTGGCACATCTCAAACTGGCCTCAGTGGCAGGAAGGGTACCCAAGAAACTGTGTTCATTATTATTTTTTCTTATTTTTAAATAAAATTTTATTAAATAAAACAAATAACAACCTGACAAGTAATACAAAAACATGAAAATACACAACAATACACTGCAAATGGAAAAACAAACAATATATAACAAAACTACAAAAATTAAACCAAGGTAAAGCTCGCTAAAAAGACTAAAAATAACTAAAAATTGGTTCCCAGCCTTGTTGCTAACAGCACATATTAATTCAACAGTTACAGCTAACTATTAAATCATTGAATTTATATCAAGGTTAGTACTTGTTGCCAATCATTCTTTTCATCCTAAATATATACCTACAAAATTAGTTAATTAATAAAAATCCCATATAAACAAATATAATCACTTACCAACTTATTCTCTATTTTATATTAGTTTAGGTACCAAATATCAAAGAAAAATAACAATCATCAAAAAATGCTAATAATTCTAAGTAAATTAGCAGAAATAATTCAAACTTAATCATTAAAAATGATTTTTAATCATTTAGTAGCAATCATTTATAATCACTTATAATCATTCATCAACAAAGTTACTTATTAACTTTTTCCCTAGTATCTTAACACAAATATGTAAATCATTCTTAACTTATTCTATATTCTATATTAATTGTCCCTAATTTATTCTTATTCTATATTCTATATTAAGATTAATCATCCTGTATACAGGAAATAACATCTAAAAGCAACAAACAGGGTAAAACTATTAACTCCAATTACACTGTGCTGATTATTGTAATACTTGGTTTATGTATTAGTTATCTTCTGCATTTCCTCCCAAAAGTTCAAGGCAGTGTACATGATACCCCTCCTCACAGCAAGTGAATCCTGGTTGTAAGGAAAGGGCAGGATATGAATTAATAAGCAATAGGAATCACAATAGCCCTGTGAAGTAGACCAGGCTGAGAGATAGTGACTACTGACCCTTTCATGACTCAGCAGGGGCTTTAGCCTGGATATTCTGGTGTAACATGCTAAGCTCTATGCCACTGCAAGGCTTGGAAGCAACTAATTACAAATATGTGGTTACCAATACATAAATATGCAGTATTTAGAGGGTTTCTTTTTCTCACTAACAACATCACAACTGGGGTAACTTCACTCTTCTTGTGGTATAACAGAAATAAAGTTACTTTTATAGCTGCAGGGGTGTGGCCTCCCTTAATGGTGGAGGAAGAAGGTCACATCGCTGAGTTGTTGGCTTGTGCCGTGCCTGGTGTTTTGCTGTGGGTGTCAAGGAGACGGTGAGGGAGATGGGAGGAGAGCATGTTGTGTAACACAGACCAGTAAATGCTTGTGGCATGCCTTTTTTTTAAAAGAGCAGCTAAAAGATAAGTATTGCATTTCAGTTACTTCTGAGAATACAAAGGGAGTCACTTTTTACTAACTATAACTGTGATTTGGCTGTGGAAGTACAACCCTGTAACTAATTTTTTTTAAGGTAGCTTTCCAAAAACTATGTCACCCTGGCTAAGACCATGTGAACTGGGTGTGCCATGCAACAGCCTTCAGGTAGACTTCGAAATGGGTTCAGACAATCTATCAAACCAGAAAGAAAGTTCCGTTCAGTTCTTCCAACCTTCCTCACCTGCCCTCTGCTTGTGAATTTGTAGTGGGAATGTGAGAACGTGAGACCATTCTGGCTAGGATACAAAATATGTGTGTGTTTGTACCTTCGAGTCACCTGCTGATTATGGTGACCTCATGAACTTCATAGGGTTTTCTTATGCAAGGAATATGCAGAGTTAGTTCTCCTCTGAAATACAGCCAACGGCACCTGGTATTTGTTGGCACTCTCTAATCCAAATAGTAACCAGGGCTGCCCTGCTTAGCTTCTAAGATCAGATGGGATCTGGTGCCTTTAGGGTATTCAGGCAAGGCTGGGATCCAAAAAACTGTCACCTGTTTGTTTCCTAATCACTCACTGGCAGTTCTGCTATACTCAAATTCCCTCCTGTCAAAAAAATCCTCTCAGAAAGAGCATTTTGATATTTGCTGACAGCAGCAAAAGTTTCCTAGTCAATGGCATTCTAAAGAGTTCCCTGCAGGATATCAATATTAATGTAAGATTTGTTTTCATGATGACATTGACTCACCAACAACTGACAGCTGAAGATCTTAAGAAGTCAGAAATTTTCACAGTGCTCTGGGTGCATTTTATAACACACTCAGAGAAGCTGGATTCTAAATCTATGAACCACTTAAGGTTCCTTCCTTTTGTTTATATTAACAGAATCATGACATGGTTTTAAGTTTGTGTTTTCTTCTTTACACACAGCTATAAATCTGTACAAGGCAACCTCCTTGAACATTAGCAAACATGTCCCCAGAGGTAGGAAACTGTTGGTTGGTCGGTCTGTCCGTCCGTCCGTCCGTCCGTCCGTCCATCTGTCCTTTTTACTGCAGTTTGTGCATTTGTGATTTTGTCTTCTTCATACATGATTACTTTTAAAAGAACACTTGAAAAAAAATCAGTGTGGTATGTCATCCTATATGCCTCTTGATAATAGTGATACCTTTGATGCCATGCTACATCTGCAATAGGGCTGGTGATCCTGTGGTTAAAATCATAGGGCCTTCAAGGTGTGGACTGCAACTACTAGCATGCCGTGGGTTCTACTGACTAGGTCTCTTGGAAATCCCACTCCTACTCCAGATGTTGCTGGCATATAACGCTCATCAAACCACCACTACCACCATTTGCTATTCTGATTGGGGCTGATAATCCGAGAGGACGACCAAAGATTCCTCCTCCTGACCAATAATAAATGCCTCCAAATTTTATAGAGCCCAAAATATCTCAGAGTTCTGGAGAGCCAGTGTGATGTAGTGGTTTGAGTGTTCGACTATGAACCTGGAAATGAGGCTTCAATTGCTTGCTCAGCCACGGAAACTAACTGGGTGACATTGGGTGTATTACACCCTCGTAGCCCCAGAAACCCTATGATAGGGTCGCCTTAGGTTCCCAATAAGTTGGAAACAACTTGAAAGCACATACCAACAACAACACCACTGCCACCAACGTCTCAGAAATTGTTCTCCATTCTCACTTGGCATTAGAGCAGTGGCTCTCAACATGTGGGTCCCCAAATGTTTTTGGACTTTAGCTCCCAGAAGCCCTGAGCATTGATCATAGTGGCTGGGGCTTCTGGGAGCTGAAGTCCACAAACATCTGGAGACCCACAGGTTGAGAACCACTGCATTAGAGGTTCTGATTGTCCACACCCCTTTTCCTAGCCTGTAACTTAGGACTACCCTGTAACTTGGCAGTCTTGTTTTGCCAAAGGCTGAGGCATGCTAATCTGTACTGCTGGCCCAGAGAATAAGCAGTTCTTTGCACAAAGCACAGTGAAACGTGTACAGGGGAACCAGTTCAAATGATCTCCCTGCAATACACTCAGCAATCACAGCTGAGCAGAAACTGATTCGAATCTCCTCCAGTGTATTATCACCTTTATCATCTAAATTAAATAGATCAAAAGTGTAGCATATGTTGACTGGGAAGCTAACTTCTCCAGGGAGCTCACACTGTTTCTTAGAAACAGTTAATGGTGTGTGGGTGTGTATATGCATGTGCATGCATGCATGCATTTTAAGACAGTAGAAATCCAACAGGTTGTAGCTATCTATAGGTCAACTCTAACCTATCTTTTTTCCCCATTCCTGTCCCAACAAGATTGGGATTGGTGAATGCAGACAGAGGTAATCTGGGCACTAAGACCCAGGGCAACTCCAGCCTGGGCCAAGGAAAAGCACCTCACAAACAAGGAGCTTACCCTCACCACCTCCCCATTTCTAGACTCTTGACATTATTTGAAAGAAAGGCACTTTTCAAATATGCATTAATGTATTATCATCTAGGTAGGTCAGGGATGGACAAAGTAGGCTGCGTGTAACCCCAGATCTCTTTTCATGCTCTCCCCCAGGTTATTTTTCAAAAATTGAAATCCCAGTTTGCTGCTGATATAGAATGCTGGTCACCCACCTAGAAACATATGTTATCTCTTTTGTGTCCCTTCCCAATATTTTTTTTTCCTGGGGCTGTCAGTGGCAAAGGCACAGCTGATGTGGGAGAAAGTGGTGCCAGGTGAGGCATAAGCCTGTTTGATTTTTAGCATCCCTGCTGCTATTATGCCAGAGGTAGGCTCTAACACTAACAAAAGAGCATGGTGGTAGACTAATGTATATCCCTGGAAGAAACAGTTGTCCAAAGGAATACTAGTCTCCAATACCCCAGAGAAAGAATAAGAAAAGGCAGGATCTTAACAGGGGACAGAAAAACTGCTGAACTTACCTTTGGCTTTAGTCTTCTCCCAGGGGGAAAAGTAGAACCCGCAGCCCAGAACAGGCAAAGAGTTGACTAGACAATATCCAGCCACTTCAAATGAGTCCCGAGAGCCAGATGAATTATACCTCAAAGTACTGAAGGAGCTTGCAAGTTTCCCAAGACTGGAGACAGGCAGGTGTCCTTATCTTCAAAATACGGACAGGGGCAAGTCTGGAAAACTGCAGAGTAATGTTAAAAAGCATAGGAGATGTTATTAGGTGGTTGGTCAGTGCCAATGGATTGATTGCTAGGAGCAACATGACTTTGGGTCTTTCTGCACTACTTTGTAAAAGTGCTATTATTCCACTTTTAACTTTCTCTGGAATCCTGCAGTTTGCAGCTTAGGGAGGGGCATTTAGAATTCTCAGCCAGAGAGCTCTTTGGCCTCAGTGAACTACAAACTACAGAATTCCACAGGATGTTCAAAGTAGAATAATAGCTCTATAATAGTGTAGTGCAGAGAGGCCCTTTATCAATAAGTCAAGTCAGATCAAATTTATCTCTCCCTTCATTATTTTGCCAGAGTTACTAGTATGGCAGATGATGGGCCTGCTGTGGACATAGTACATCTCGATTTCAGGAAAGTGTTTCATAATACGTCCCGTGATATTGTTATCTCACTGGTAAACCCTGTCCCGGGGTTGACAGTTTTGACATTAAAATATGATTCAATGTGCCTGAGAGGTCACCCGGATGAGCACGTAGGCAGCAATGGTTGAACGATTGAGAACCAGGTCAGGCCAGTACAATCCCCCATCACGTAGCCTCAGGAGACCTCAAGCTGTGCAAACCCACAGTAGACAAAGGGTCCTCAGCCCCTGAGAAGCGTACTTGAGGGGATTAGCGTGTTTGCCCCAAGTTGAGCACCGATAGCAATAAAATCCTATTAGGCAAGGACCATTTACAGAAAGTCACATCACAGCCCAGTGCAGCCGAAGATCCTGAGACTTTGGCAACACCTTGTAATCTCATCACACAACAGAAGTTGCCATTGTGGAGCTTCTTTCTCGTTGCAACACCCATTGTTCTCCCCGGGAAAAGATTAGCCCTCCAGATACTCCCCCCACACAAATAGTCCCAGTTTTTGAGCAGTTCTTTGGATCACTCCTGGTCATCCCGGTCATCTGTCTGTTGAGTATTCCCCTCAGCCCTCTCCATGCTGAGCTCCACTTCTTCGCTGTCTTTCCCGGACCAAGGACTTCAGGAAAAGGTGCAGTATTACCCCAGCTACAATCCCTTCAATATTGCCCCTGTCCAGTTTCCTCTCTTTTGCTTCTTAATAGGTCTTGAGTGAGTGTGTGAGTGATTGCGTTGGTGCGTGAGACATTCTTTCAATAAAATCATTCATTAGACATCTTTGTTTGGTTTTTGGCTTGGCCTGACCCCGTAAAAACTGGGTAAAAAGACCCCACTAAGTTACCCTGCCTCTTGCATTGCTATTGCTCGTGCTCTGGCTAGTTTCCATTCCCCATCACATGGAGCACATTGAGGTGTCCCCCAAGGGACCCCAGAAACGAGGGTAACAATATCCTCCCTGGAAAAAAATGATAAATTCCAGGATAGATACTAGTACTTCTAGCTGGACTCAGAGCTTTTTGGGCGATTATATGCTGTGAGTGTGTTCTGCATCAAACTGGAGGTGAACTCTTGAATGGAATGCTAAAAGTGTGAACTACCCCCCTGTGCTCTCCCACATTTTTCATGATGACTTGAATGAAGGTGCACAGAAGATGTATATCAAATTTACGATGAAGGTGGGAGGGATAAGTAACACCACAGCATGCAGAAGCAAGATTCAAAATGCTCCTGATAGGCTGGAACACTGGGGCAAAATGAACAAGAATAAATACAGCTGGAATAAATGTAGAAATTGTTGCTGTTGGCTCAGATACAAGCCAACAACAGCAAGTTAAGGCACAGCTATAGGATGGGGGGGAGCTGATACAGCAGAAGTGTAAATCAAAAGGATCTTAGTTGATTACAAGCGAGCCTCCTTCAGCCATGTGGTGCACCTACTTAAACAGCTAATGAAGTTTTTGCCTGGATTAACAGAAGCATAGTATGCAAATCACAAGAAACAACAGTTTTGCTGTATTCTGCAGCAGTGAGGTTGCAGCTGTAGTACTGTGTCCACATCTAGGTGCTAATTAACCCAACTGGAGCATTTTCAGAGGATGGCGACCAGGACAATGAGCCATCTGAGGTCCAAGTTCTATCAAGTTCTGTCTATTGAAAGAGGTGGGTGGGTTTGGCCAGGAGAAGAAAAAATGAAAAGGAGACATGAAGGGGCTGTTAGGGAGAAGACAGTGGCCCTGCTGCAAGGAAGTAAGTTTCATCTAAACTTTACAAGCTAATAAAATTCCTGGAGGTGCACCTTGTGGAAAGCAGGACCACAGGGGTGTCCAGGGCTGGTGATTGCCATGTCCTTGCAGGGTGCTCTGAGCAGGCCCACAGGATCATGCAGGGCCTGCGATCCTCACATCCTTGCGTGCCCCAGGACCTGCGCTCACGTGGGCACCTGAAAGCAGGCCTGCAGGATCGTGTAGGGCCAGCGATTGCCACATCCCTGCGTGCCCCGGGGCCTAGGCTCACACGAGCACTCTGGAGCAGGCCCGCAGGGGCTGCAGGGCTGGTGATTGCCACCTCTTGCAGGCCCTGAGCCTGTGTGCTCTGCAGGAAGCCTGCAGGATCGTGCAGGGCCGGGGATTACAGTCTCCCTGCACACCCCGGGGCCTCCCCTGTTCCCTGCAGTGGGCAGGAGCATGGAGGGAAAGCATCAGCCTATTTGCAATATTTTTGACATTTATGAGGGTTCTCTGTCCCTATCCCTCACGAATGTGAAGGCCCTACTGTAGAACTACATGCCTCTGGAGGTGATGAGTGGGCTGTCCTTCACTGGACATATCTATGCAAGGGCTAGCCAGCCTTCTGTGAAGGACGGACAGAAGCAACATAGAGACATCTAACCTGGCCGCCTAATGCACTAGGCCAGTGGTTCTCAAATTGTGGGGCAGAACCCCTGGAGGGGCACAACAGTTGTTCGGGGGGGGCGCAAGAAATATTTTGGAAATTAATTACAGTTGGCCCCTGATATCCCTTGCGGGGGGGATGGGATGGGGGCGATAGAGGGAACCTTAATAGAAGGGAAGCGGCAGCAGAGGAGAGGAGGCTTTTTTCCCATTGATTGTTCCCCAGTCTGCTCTAGATTTCCAATGCCAAGTCTGCAGTCATGAGGGGGTCATCCTTGTTTCTTTTCTCACTCCCCTGCTGCTTCACAAGCATACATGCTGAAGAAGGAAAAGGAGCCTCATGAAAAAAGGAGCCTCAGCCATTTTCACCATCCTCTCACCTCCCTCCTCCATCACCTGCTACTTGCAAAGCTTCCCTCCTTCCACAATGTGATGCAGACATGCAGTCACAGCCACCCTTGGGGGCATGAAATCCGTGTGCCACCTCCCTACATGGGACAGAAGGAGGTAGAGGCACTGGGGAAAGACTGAGAAAGGTGACATGCGGGAGAGAAGGCAGGGATCCCTTTTTGGACAGCGCTTGTGATCCTCCACTTTTGGGAATTGTGCTGAGTTAGTTATTGACTTCATTTAACGATCTTAAAATAAAACTGTTCTCATTTGAATGATGTTATTTCCTTATAAAATGTTAAAATATGAGTATACATAAATGTGTGAATGAAAATACAAACAATAACAAACAAAATATTTTTATTCATATACAGTCAGACCTCCACATTTGTGGGGCTCACTTTTGCGGATTTGATTATTCACAGAATATTTCCTGTCAACCTCTCCTGCCTCGCTGTGCCATTTTTAATAGGGCCTGCAAGCCTTGTGAGACTGAGAAACTGCAAACGAGGCTTGCAGGTCCCTCTTAAAATGGTGTGGGGCAGCAGTGGGGGTGGCACTAAGCCCCACCAGCCACCCACTTCTGCCTTGTGAAGGAAACCTGATGCCTCAAAAGAATCCATGGTGGGTTGAATATGGTGATCATACTTTTGTGTGTGTTAAATATGGTTTGGGAGGCCCTAGAGTTGTTCACAGTTTTTCACTTTCACAGGAGTCCTGTGCCCTTAACCCTGACGAATGTGGAGGGATGACTGTGCTATGTTGTGGGGGGGGGATGTCAGTATGTTGACGCAAAGGGGGTCACGGGGAGGGGGGTGAAAAGTCTGAGAACCACTGCACGAGGCTGCTTCCGAGATAGCACATGCTATTTGTGGCTACTCTGCTCCAAAGAAGTTTTAGGGAGCTAAATGGCACACTTATTAATTATATCATTTTATCTGGAGGAAGAAAAGAAGGAGAACATTAATTCCTTGAACTAGCAGCAGAGAGCAAATTGGGTGAGGAGTCAAGTGACTGGCTGGAGTCATTTTTCTTGGCATGCTGGGGGGCAGGGGTGGAGGGAAGGATGGGAGGGAGTGGGGCAGAGGGAGAGATGATTCTCTGAGTGCTTATTCTTCTCTCTCTCTCTTTGTCTTTTAACAATTACAGACTTTTCCTGAGGCTTTTGCACTCTATTTTGAGGTCAGTCCCCACCCTATCCTACTTATACCTCAATTCATGTACCAAGCCAAGAGTCCTGAGGGGGCACCTCAAGGCCCTGTCTGGATAGATTTCCCCCCTATGTTTTGAAGAGGGATTTTAAAAGTTATGTGCCAAGCCAGCACCTACAAGGGAAGGTGAAGGGGACCTGATGTCCAGCCATGAATTTCATTTTTGTATCACTTCTAGTGGCAGGAAGCTCTTCCTTGAATCCCAGATCTGCTGTTTGTGTCAAGAGTGGGAAATGGGCACCCCTCCAGATGTTGTTGGGCTGCAGTTCTCAGCATTCCTCACCCCTAGCTATGCTGGATAGGGTTGCTGAGAGTCACAGTCTAACAACATCTGGAAGGTCACGTGATTCCCACTCCAGGGTTGTGTATTTGTCTACACTACAGGATATTTTACAGCAGGCTTCTTCAATCTTGTATCCTGCCCCCTGGGCCCAGATTATTACTAATAATTAAGGAGTTCTTATTAGTCTCTATTAGACCAGATCCCCTGAATCACTGAGATTCAGTCACTCATATGTTGACTCACCACCCAGTAACTGATTCAATGGGCCTTCTCTAGCCAGAACTCACAATTAGATTTAGGTCCAGGTGTACTGAACCACATGCCCCATTATCCCCAGCCAGCATGGGTACTGGTTGGGAGGTGTGGTCCAGCACATCTCATTATGGTTAACATAACCAAAAGCAAACAAGCAAGCTCAGGTCTCTGCCCAGAGGAGCTTGCTTGTGACTGAATTTCCAACAGGGCAGGAGAACAAAGAGAGTAGAGGAAACACCAACGCAAATGTAATGTAAGATGATTCAGAACACAAACAGTTATATGTACAAAAGGTTTCATTTCATTTCACAAAAGAGGATTCACAGAACAAGGAGAACACCAGGGAACAAGTTGAAGGAAAAGAGAAGGGTTCATAACACAAGGGTATGGCAGGAAGAAAAATCTTTTTTCTCTTATACAAGAAAATAATGCTTTTATCAGCTACCATACCTCTTTCGCTAGATAAAATGTATTTATTTCAACACAGAATTGAAAATAGAGATCTTTTTAATAAATCAGTTTTTCTTCTAGCGAGCAAAAACATGGCACATTATGTTTTTATAAAGGAATGCTTCTGCCTCTCCATCTCTGATCTAAAATAATGGCATGAAGATCAAGCCTAAAGAATAAAGCCATCCCTGGAACTGGCAAGAAGAGCTCTCTAGTCATCCACAGCTATGCAGGACCACAAGAAACCAGAAGGAACTAGACAGGGTAGGTGGGGGTGAAGAGAGAAATCCAATATACTTTCCCCCCAAAATTTTAAAAAGAGAGACACAAGGTGCACCCAGAGTGATTGAAAATGCCCCAGTTTTTTTCCATGTTCTTTCTGAATTTATACTGGGTTAAAATAAACTGTCTCAGAAGCTGACAAAAAATATTCCTGGATATTTAAAAAAAAAAAGGTATATGGATCTTGAAAATAAAATTGAGAAGAATAGGAACAAAATCTGTGATTCTCTGATCTTTTTAATCAGTCTGGATGTGCCTTCAGTTGTGACATGATGCTTTTGGCAATAGCAACCTATGTTTCAAAAATCTAACACCTTCATTGCTAACACCGTTAACTTAAAATGTCAGTTTCCCTCATTCTCTTATGATCTCTTGCTTATCCATGACCTGTTCTCTTATAGTAAATTATTAAAAGTTCACTACCTAAAGGCAATGGCCTGAATCTTATTGTTAAGCCCCAGTGATTCAGTTGGGTTTGTCTTCATGTTGGCTATTCAGCAATTGATTCAATGGGAACTTGGGGGAAGCAGCATGGTGCAGTGGTTTGAGTATTTGATTAAGATTACACTGTTACAGTGCTATTGTTCCACTTTCAGGATCTTGTGAAATCCTGGGGCTTGCAGTTTAGGGAGGGGCCTTTAGAATTCTCATCCAGAGAGCTCTTTGGCCTCCGTAAACTACAAACCCCAAACTTTCACAGGATGTTGAAAGTGGAATATTAGCACTATAACAGTGTAGTGCAGAAATGGCCTAAGATTCCAGGAGACTAGGATTCAAATCCCCACTCAGCCATAGAAACTTACTGGGTGATCCTGAGCAAGTCATACTCTCTCAGCCTCAGAGGAAAGCAAAGGCAAACCATTGTGAACAAATCTTGCCAAGAAAACCCGTGATAGGTCTGCCTTAGAATTGTCATAAGTCAGAAATTAGTAGAAGGCACACAACAACAGAAACAGCAGCAGCAGCAGCAGCAGCAACAATTTTAGCTTGGACTAAGCAATACGATTCAGGCCAGTATCTCCCATTCTGAGAAGAGTGAAACGCCATGGGCAAACCTACCGAAAAGAAAAAAAATCCAACAAGAATTAAACATTGATTAATTTTACATTTTGTTTCAGGCTTAATTATGTGCTCGCCGTCATGGATCCAGTATTTCCTATGTAGCTTGAACAATGTATTTTGAGAGAACATAGCACCCATATCACAAATACTCCAACCATACAACCCTGGGATATAAGAACCATCCAATTCCAGCAATTATTAGTGATGCTGCAAGATTACACAACAGTAAGTAAGTTTCTGAGCAGGGGTTATTTGGATGCAACATAAGCAGTCTATTTAAAGAAAAGAAAAATCTGATGACAGCTTCCCATAATTAACCAACAAGGGCAGAAAATCAGAGAAGAGAAAAGATTGTTCAGCATTTGATGCTTCCTTGTCTGGGTTTAGCAGCAGTGAATAAACCATGCTGGAAATCCAGGTTTGGATGGGCTTCCCCTTGTGCAGTGGTCTAGCAATGAGCCTTTCAGACCTACTCTCCCTACCTTTCAGACCTATTCTCCCCACATTGCCTTTTGAGATAGCTACATATCCTAACTGGGGGCTGAAAGAGGGATTTCACCTGGATTTGCATTCATGATGCTATTTTCCATATCTCTGGCTCACTGAATGTTGACTACAAATCTCTCTGTAGCAGCTAATCTCTCAACAAGACCACCTCGATACTCAAGAACACTTGGAAATTGCAGTAAATGCAGGAGAGGATGTCTTTCTCTACTCAAATTCCACCTTGCACACATAATGCAGATGGCACATAAAAGTAAGGAGTCAGAAGGTACCTCAGAAAACACTACTGGCATAGGCAAGTCCCCATCCAATTTACATGGTCATGCCCCTCTCCCAACTTTAAATATTTTCAATGGTCTGCTGACAACATGGTAAAGTCATAGAAGTTATTAGGCCACAGGGGCAACAAAAGGGAACTCAGTTTAAATTTTATGGACAACCAGGTTGTCTCATGTTCCTACACGAGCAGAGACCGCTGTGGCAAAAGTCCAAAAGCAAGCACATGCAGAACTCCCAGGAAGATCTTCATTTCTCCAACACCAGCTCCCCTTTCTGGATGGTCATCTGCTCTACACTAGTTACGACTATTCAGTAAGTATGGGGAGCAACAAGAAATCCCTTGACCTAGTACTAGTGACTAGTGCTTTATGTGTAGACAAACAATAGGATTGAGACATATTCTGCTGAAAATATAGAAGATGTTGGAGGTTGGATGAGAGCTTTCTATTGTTGTTGCTGTGTATTTCAAAGTCATGTCTGACTTACGGTGACCCTAAGGTGAATCTATCACAGGGTTTTCTGTGAGATTGGTTCAGAGGGGGTTTGCCTTTGCCTCCATCTGAAGCTTAAGAAGTGTGATTTGCCCAAGGTTACCCATAGTGGCCTTCTATGACTGACCAGGGATTTGAACCCTGGTTTTTAATCATAGTCTAACACTCAAGCTGCTATCACACTGTCTCTCTTCTGCTCTATCATTCCCCCTCAAAAACAAATCTTCCCTTTTATCTCCTCTTGCTTTACACCAGTGTAAGTTTGTACTGGGCATGCCTCATGCAATCAGGCTCAATAAAACATACACACAGCATATATCACATAGATCAGCTTGTTTGCCTGTCTTTCATTTTGTAAGTTGCCTTAAGTCTCAGCTATGGGGAAAAAGCAGGTATAAATAAAGACAAAGGACAGCACAGGATAATATAGGATAGGATTGGACAGACATCCATGTGGACATTACATGGATTATAACAAGTGTCCCAGAAAAAAATGAAAATGATGCCATTATTGATCAACACCCTAAGGAAAAAAAGAGTTCACAGAACTCTGCAGTCAAGTAGCTGGCAAGTACCTTTGCCCTCAACTTAGGAGACAGAAGCCTTTGTGTGTGTCTCAGTTTTAACTGCTACTGTGTTGCCAAGAACAACAAAGAACACTGGGCAGGAAAAAAAAATAACAGAAGGCATTTTGTTTTTAGGTTCTCTCTCCCCCACCTTCCCAAAGATAGAGTGGGGTTAGCAGGTGAAATCAGCATGCCTTTATGAGCAATGACTCAGGTGCTACCATTGGTTCTGGCTTCAGTGTCAAGAGTGCACTAGTCATCTTTTTGTGTGTGTGTGTGTGTGCTGTGCTTTATGGCATCAGTTGTAATAATAACATTATTGTTCAGTTGCGTGCAAAGCTCTCACTCAGAGATTCTTGTTCCTGCCTCCTCCCTAGAAACCGCAACCATGTTGGGCTGCACCTTTTCCCCCAACCAACTCCCCCCTCCCCCTCCTCCTCCTCCTCCCCTTCCTAACAGGTAAACACTGGGCATCCACATGAAATCCCTGCAGGAGGAGGAAGCTCCACCTCAGCCTTCAGTGAACCACACAGGCACTGGGAGAGATAGCGCTGGCTCTGGCATTCCTGCTCACTGACTCAGCAGCAGCAAGCCCAGTTGGAAAAGAGGACGTGAGCTAGGTCATGCTGCCTACTGAGGAGGACGGCAGTTCACCTGGTTGGCCCTCAGCCTCTCTCACAGCTGCTTTGCTCTCCTGGTTTGCTCTTCCACACCCTTCTTTTCCTTGAAACACTCACTTAATCTGGAACCAAAGCAGAACGAGCCAGCAGTCTCTGCCACACCAAGCTAAGATCTATTCCCAGGGCTGAGTGTCTTTACATCTGACCTTTTTTAGCAGGATGCTGTGAGTGGGCATTTTGCCCCGTTCAGGGCAGGAATGGGAAAACATGTAGCCCTCTGGATGTTCTCTGACTCCCAGCATGGCTCATCATTATCTATTCTGGGTAGGACTGAGAGGAGTTGTTGTCCAATGTCAACTAGAAGGCATGGTCTCCAGCCCAGTTCCCAGGTTTTAGCTCTCTTGCAAAGCAGGTGGCTTTGTTTTTGACCAGCCTCAAGGGCATGCCACAGCTCAGGGAACACCAGTCCATACAAACCCCTCCATGTCTCAACATCAGCAAAAGAGCCCCAGCAGAAAGATGGCAAGGAAGAATTTAGCTGCTGTTATAGACTCATCTGAAAAATATTTTAAAGTCAGAGAAAAAAAATAATGTGTATAACGATGAACACCCTGTGCAGGAAGGAATCTACTGCTGGTAATGTTCCAGGTTATGTATGCTGAGCATGGACCAGTTAAATATGTAGAATTTGATGCCATCCAATTTGAAATGGGCATCTTGGTAACTGGTCAACACTAGCACTACTGGTGCTTCTGAATAGGCAGCTCCTAACCAATGCTAGTCAAAAGACATTGTACAGCTATCCTGCATCTTCCCTCTTGTTTTTGACACATATAGAAGGATGGGACCCACAGGAGAACAACATGAGGGAAGCATCTGGATTTCCACACAATCCTTTGTTTGAGGCACAGTGATTGCACAATCAGTGACTCATCTGGAAGCACCCTGCATTTCTATATCATGTATTTCATTGTCTGTATAGGTTTAAAGGGCTGACAGCATTTTGAGGTATAAAGGTAGTGGCTTGAGCTGAGACCTAATCTGTACACTTGCTATGGACTGTTTGTTCTCGTTCTGCAATAAGTGTGTGGCTTCACCTTTTGCAGTCAGTATGAAAGCTATGATGTGGTATGAAACTTGGCCAGTTATATATCACAAGGTGCCAAGTCTACTTTAGTTGGCTCTGGAGCCTAGTGATTATACCAAACCTGCTAAAAACAGAAGAGCATTCTGCTTGCAACACATTAGTGACCACTGCAGCTCACTGTCTTTCAGATGTCAAGGACTGGGTTTGTCTGCATTGGTTGCCCATGGCCCAAACCTGACCCACAGCCAAGAATGCATTTTATTCATGTTTTGCTGAGGAAAGTGTGTTGGTGTCACCTTCTTGTAATATGTTTCCATATTTGTGATCAAAATGGCAGAGAAGCAAGTTGGGAAAGCTAACAGTGTTGATCCTTCTGAGTTTAGCCTAGTGAATCAATATGCATCTAGTTTAAGTTCTTCCATCAGATGACTTTTTCTTGAAAAAAAATTACACGTATTTCGAGGGCTTGTGGTTCAATAAAGACAGTTCAGTAAAAGATACCTAATTCTCAGACAGCTGTATCAAGGATACCCTAAAAAAAACCATGGAATAAGTGTCATTTTTGCAACTTACCAGAAATGGCAATGACAATAGATGAAACATTTTCAAAGTGAAAGTTCTTGGGCTCACTCACAGTATACAATTATAGCCCGATGATTCCACTTTACTCACCATGGGTCCATTCTATAAAATCCTGGGATTGGCAGTTAGTGAGAGTCAATCAGAATTCACAGCCAGGAAGCTCCTTTGGAGGCTCTGACCAAACTACAAAATCCAGGGTTCCACAGGAAGCAGCCATGGCAGCTAAAGTAGAATAATAGTTCTATAACTGTGTAGTATGAATGGGTCCCTTAATAATGAGTCTGAAAAAAAATGCATTCCAAGGCCACAAAGTTCCTCAACACAAAACTACAAATTTACAACCCCCCTTCGTCTTCCCAGGTAGTAATAATTTGTATTGCTATTTGGCATTGCTCAGATAGGACTTGATTAGATGTGTGCTATGAAGCGCCTACTCATCTGCTTAAACCAGTGGTTCTCAACCTGTGGGTCCCCAGATGTTCATGGACTTCAGCTCCCAGAAGCCCTAGCCACTACGGTCAATGCTCAGGGCTTCTGGGAGCTGAAGTCCACAAACATCTGGGGACCCACAGGTTGAGAACCACTGGCTTAAACCATACTTCTTTAACATGTTCTTCACAACTAATTCTGTGGTAGGGTGGATGGGTGAGGGAAACTGAGAAAATCAACAACCAGGTAGGATTCTATTGGCTTCCTGCGTCACCTGATCTTTGCTGGACTGAAATCTGCGATACTGCTTTATACTAATCTACAGTAGTAGCATGGTTCAAAGCAACTGAGACCAAGGCAGTTAATTCTTTCAACAGATTTCTCAGTTTAAGAGTTCTGTAACTTTAGCATGCTTTGAAATGGAACCACACAGAGAAAAAGGGATCACAGGAAGGCTAAGATCTAGTTAGCCTACCAGCATTCCATATGTCAATCCCAATGGTCATCTACTTTAGTCATCCAGGGGTAAAGGTGGGAGGATGAAGACAGTGTCTTCTTCCTTAGGAGTGCAATAGAAGGCAGGGGGCTCTAGGGCACAGATCTGGCTTCCCAGCCACTGGTTGGCTGCAAGGCCTTGCCTGGGTTGAGTCCAGCTGCCTTTGCACAGCCAGGCAGAGGGCATACCTTTCCCTCAAAATAGAGCTTGTTCCTTCTTCCCAGGTGCTCAAGGGTAGTCAGACTTTTACCAGTAGTATCCCTGCAGACGATCAGTGGGCAGAGGGACACAGCTGCATCTGGGAGCCCTCTGTTTTGCATAGCTGGGGCAAGGGTGCTAAGGAAAAAGGTATGGGACACCTCCCTCCACAACATTCTAGTTTTAAGCTACACAGAATTAATAGTATGATCATATCACTTGCGGGTACCAAATGTCAAGGAGGAAACAATCATTGCACTGGTGGCAACAGGCTGAAAATCCACTGTAAATAATTTTTTTAAAAAAATTCTAACCATTAATTGTGGGGTTTTTCCCCCTAAAATTACCAAACAATACGTATTATTGGATTCAGTTTGCCTGCACTGACTTAATGGACACTGGCTTAATTAATCAACTACCAACACCACATGCAGCATCCAGTGGATCAATGGCATGATGAAACAACTCAGCTTCATTTGAGCCCTGAACAGCAGACAGGATCCTCAAGAATTTGGCAGGTCAGAAAGGACTTTTTTTTTAAGAAGGTAGAAGACAGCATAAAGGGAAAAGAAAAAGTTCAGTGACTCAGTTTTTTTTTTAAAATCTCTTCTTTTATTCTGTCACATTAAGGTTAAAAAGTAGTATTAGTTGATTACAAATTATCATTTTGTACTGGCCTACATATACAGAAACTCCCAAATAGAACAAACCATCCCATAGTGTTGACTTTATTTAGTTCGTGGGCACATATTGGTTGATGTTACCACACGTCTGCACAGGCGTGTACACACATACCTCTGATTCTCCATATTTTCTGGAATACTAGGGATTGTATTAGGAATTGTACGGAAGGCCAAAACAGACCCTGCTTTGTAAGCTGAGAGAAAACCCAAGGGCGGGCCAGGCTTGTGGCTATAGGCACTAATTATCCATTAACCTCTTCTGAAGTAGAAACTTATGTGAAAAGATAGGTTCCAGTTTCATAAGCACAATTATTGTGTTTTAATCTGCAAGCATCTATGCTGCAGATGTAAACCAAGAAGCCCTGGGCTGCCAGAAGAGAGATGGGGGAAACTGTGGCTCTCCAGGTGTTGACTGACTACCACTCCCCCAGTCCTGTCCATTGACCATGGTTGATGGGAGATATAGCCAGCAGTATCTGAAGAGCCACAAGTTCCCCAGCGTTCTATGACCAATGTGCAACCTACTCACACTCTTATGGAACCTGTCAAGACATCTATTCCTTCACTTCTCTTTCCATAGCAGACTGACAGTGGATGAGACTTTTTTCTCATGTCCCCTGAAATTATACAAAATGGACAGCTTAATATGAGTAGAAAATTAATTGCTCAGATTAATATGAGTTGAGAATTCTCTCTCAACTCTTAAGGACAAAGCAATCGCCCAAGGAATGTTAATGCAAGTCCACTCACAATTTAAGCAAACTGATAACAACAAGATTCATTTTGTTTTGCTCACAAAATGCAGATAATTAGGGACAATCATTAAATGCCATAGTGCCATAAAATGCCACACAGCCAAGGCTACTTGAACTGACAGTAAGGAGGTTCCCCCTAAACTGCTGTAAGTCCTGATCTGTCTACAAAGAATCAGTACTGAAATCTGTTAGTGAGAGTTGGTGGAAATGGCATATTAGCAAGTCAATTGTGCCAAGAGGTAAGTTAACTATTCACAGAGCCCTCTTCCCCATACCTCCATCAGTGTAATTCCTACCTTAAATTTAAAATGGGAAGGCGATCTTTTAAAGCCAGATTAGACATATTAAGAAATGAGTGGACTTACAGTGATAGTATTTTAGAAGCTGGAACACTTGAGCAAAGCCAATTTGCCACTTAATATTTGCCACAAACACCATCAAGTCTGAAAAAGAAAGGTCCCTCAATTCTCCAGTAAATCCCTGTCACAATATGTCCCTAAACCCAAACATGTCCTGCCCCATAAACACAACACCTAAAATCCCATTTAACTAATTTTAAAAGAACCATACTCAACACTTTTAACACCTTGTGAAGTTGAACATTTCCACAGCCCTGAAGAAAGCATGGCAGCTGCCCACCTTCTGTGCCATCACCCGTGTGCCAGTAGGAGCCTCAAAACTTTAAGCTCTTTGGAGGCTGTCCCACCAGATTATGCCACACAACAAGGTTTGTAAACACACAGCAAAGACGATCGCCGGAGAGCAAAACGGGATACAAAAAACATGCGTCAAAAGAGGGGGAGGAATAAAACATGCCTGATATGTTTCATACCAAAATCCCTGATGAAAAAAGATACCAATTGGGTGGTAAAAGAAAAAATTCCCAGGAAGCAGCTTCCTATATTTTCTAAAACCATCCACATCATCTTATGGCAAATTTCCAGAGTCCAGATAATTAAATAAAGGCAAATCAACATCAACCCAGATCAGTATGATTATGTAAAACACAGTGTTCCAGTTTGAGCCTTTGCTGTGCATTTTGATCAGATGGACATATCCTGAAGGTCAATAACAATGGGAAAAGCTGCATCTCCTATTATCCAAGTCCAACATCAAGGGACATCATAACTACAAATCCAAAGATGGAGGTCCAAGCTGCGAGTTTTCCATTGCCACTGCAAAGAAAAAGAGACAGAGAGAAAGGGATGGGGGAAGCAGGGGATGGAGGTCAATCTTTCATAAGGCTGACTAACGTGACAGTCTTTTTCTCCTCACACATGGGATGAAGAAAAGGCTTCCTAAAAATTATCGTGAGCCCAGCTTGTTCCTAAAATCTTCACTGTTTCCCACTCTGGTAAAAGAAATGAAAAATTCTTGTAAGCTGTCTTAGTCACAGGAAGTAAATTAGGAACAGAACTAGGTTGCTGCAGGATGTCACTCCAACCGCAGATGGAGCATGACACCATCCCTTTCTCACAATGGTGGACTAGCTTGCCAGAGGAGCACAGCTACACCATTGTTTCACTGTACAAAACTGGTGGCCACTGCTGCAGTACCAGATAAAGGTTTCCTGCTTGAATACTTTGATTCTATTCCACCTTCAAGCACATATTCATTTTCCACAGTCTTCAGTCTTGGAGTTTTGACACAGCAGAATTAACTGTTGCCATGTCTTGTTGAATGAAGAGAGCAAACAAATGCAATGTCTTGTTGCCACGAAGAAATGAAGGATACTCAGTGTAAACAAAAGGGGTGTCCCACTGAGGGATGCCCTACCCCTCATCCATGGTTCACCTCCTTGCAGTCTTATAGTCTGAGATGATCCCCCCCTACCAGTGCTAATACCACCACGTGCTTAGCCTCTAAGACTATTTTTAATGCATTTTTATCCCAAACCTCCTCAAAGAAGCTCAAGGTGATGTATAATGTGACTGTAGGTGGTACCTCCATGCTGTATCTTCAAAACAAACCTGTCAGACAGTGTAGATTCAGAGCAAATGACTGTGCCAAGTGCATTCAGTGAGTTCACAGGTAAGCCCTGAATCTGGGGCTCTGGGCCATACACCATTCTGGCTACTCATGCACACTGGCTTCCTTAGAAATAAGACCAGCTGAGCAAAAAGGACCAGGGGGCTAGGAACGAGGAGTGGAGGGTGAACTGTGAGGTAGGATTTACATCACTACTGATGTATTACCCTTTGTACTTACAAGTTAATCCCCTACAGCCTACTTAATAGGGGTAGGCCCAGGTTTGACGAGACCAGCCTGCTACCGTTTTAATTAAGTTTTGTCCTTAGGTAAGCCTTTAATAATAAAAGAGGCTCTTAATCCCTTTCCCTTACCTGTGAGATTCCTTAACCCTCAAACTAATTAATTCCTTAATATCTTAGTTCTGCCTGTGGTACCTTAATGCTAAATAATATGAAGGAAACCATTGGGAACTTGACGTAAAGACATTCCTCACCTGATCTGTGCTTCTGGGATGATGTCATCCATCACCACATACACCATTGCCCCAGCAGCAAATGCCAAGGCATAAGGGAGAAGGGGCTCTGCTAGCACCATGGCAAAGGCACCGAAAAGGCCAGCAAAAGGCTCTACCATGCCACTTAATTGCCCATACCTGTAGAACAACCAAAACAAAACACCACTGTAGGCAGAGATACTGGATATTCTTTCATTGTATGCACAGATGTTTTGTCCTTTCACCCTTAAGGTGCCACATTATGGAGAGCTCTACATCAACACAAACCAGCTCTTTCTCCTCCTCTCTGCTAACTCCCCTAATAGGGCTGGGGACAATAAGGGCATTTGTCAGCCCCTTGAAAACAAACAGAAACTCCTCAGAGTCATTCATGAGCAAACATAGCCAAAGACAATTCCCCTCCTCTAATCTCAAAAGTGACAAAAGGTTACAGACAAAAGAGGAGAACATCTGGCCATGGCAAGCTGACATCCTCTCCTGCATTAGTGCTCTCTCTCTCTCTCTTTCCTTACCAGACAATGTTGATCATATTTTTGTTTTGTCCACTTCACTTTTACAAGAATCTTCCAGAAACTGAAAGGTTCTTTCTTGTCAAGGAGGTTTAACTAACACACTGGGCACCTACCATGGAAGTTCATTCTAGACTCTTTTCTGTGATCTGAGAATAAAATCTTTTTGAAATGAGAATGTGTGTGTGTGTGTGTGTGTGTGTGTGTGTGTGTGTGTGTGCGCGTGCATGTCTGTATGTGCCTTCAAGTCATCTGTTCACTTACGATGACCTCATGAATTTCATAGGGTTATCTTAGTCAAGGAACACTCCAGAGGTAGTTTATCATTACCTTCCTCTGAAATACATGCCACAGTATCTTGTATTCTTGGTTGTACTCCACCCAAGTACTACTAACCAGACCTGACCCTACTTAGCTTCCAAACCAAAGGACAACTGGTGCCTTTAGGGTATTCAGCCTATGAAATGAAAATACTTACCAATTAACGCTAAGAAGCATTTGAAAAAAGGAAAGTTATATAAAAGGTGTACATTATGATAAGAATGTGTCATGAGAGACATGGTTGTAAACTATGACTTACGACCTCTCAACACAGCAACTTAAATCGGTGCATTTTGCCCTTGGAAATAAATGGTCCTGGTATAGCTACAAAACTCTGGGAGACTATAGACGGAGATGGGATTGATGCAGCTCTCCAGGCAGTGTTAGACTGCAGCTCTCACTTGTTGCTGTGTGTCTTCAAGACATTTCTGATTTATAACAACCCTAAGGTGAACCTATCATGCGCTTTTCTTGGCAAGATTTGTTTAGAAGAGGTTTGCCTTTGCAGTAGATTTCCAGGACTGAGCAGGGATTCAAATTCTGGTCTCCATTATTCCTCATCATTTGGCTGTGCTGGCTATGGCTGATGAGATTTGTAGTCCAACATAATCTGGAGGGCCACGTATCTGCCACTCCTGCTCAAGGAGGATGTTCACAGGCAGCTGGTTGCAACATTGGCAAATGAGTTTATTTTAGAGAGGCTGTGAAAAAGGCTGGACTGATATCTATTGCTGCCTTAGGTGAAGGATATTCTACATACTACATGCAGAAGGGCAAAGGCAACTGAATGTTACTCAAAGAACTGGTGATGTAACAGTCACAGGCTAGTTTAGGGGTTGCAGGAAAGGATGTGTGGCACACTTAGCTCTCTCCTCCAAAAGAAGCAAGTGAATCAAGAAGAAGGGGAGCTGCCATTTATTGCGGCTGTCTCAGGCTGCCAGAAAGTGCTGCCTGAGCCACTAGTCTCATTCTGACTAACAGCAGAGCTCACCCTGGATTTAGAATACTTATGTGGGCAATGCCACAAAAAGGATTTTCTGTGAGGAAGAAGTATTGGAACACGCAGGAATTTGCATGCTGTGGAAAATTAATAGATTTTTAACCTAAATTTCCTGCTGTGTTATAATCTAGGTAGTGTTTCCCCTCTTTCTAGCAGCACATATAGTGTACATACAATGCTAGATCCTATCCAGACAGAGCTTGGAAAAAATATCCCCCTCCTTTTTTTTCTTTGGAGGAGGAAGAACTGTAATTCCCATAATCTTGTGTAATATTGGTAGCTGTGATCCAATAAAGCAACATTCTAAAATCCTGGTCTAATTTACAAAGCATCAGTGATCCATCTAGAAAATTAAAAAGTCCCAAGAGCCCTGATTAGCTGTTTCCCACATTTCACCTTCAAAGTAGTGCTAATGCCACACTGTCTGCTGATGGGCTTTGCAGCTGAAGGCAGTTGTGTGCCAACAGGCCATAATAGGCACACAACTGCCTTCTTACAAAAGCAGAAAATCATACTGGTCACAATTCAAAATGCTGGTTTAAAGAACAATACTAATTCAATTTTCAGTGTTAACACATTTAGTAATTTCTCCAGGTTTATCTGAATGAACATTTGCTTCATATCCTCCTGTCAAGGTTCTGAGATCTTTGGGAGAGGTCCTTCTTTCAGTCCTTCCACTCTCACAGACATATTTGGTTGGGACATGGGAGTGGGCTTTTTGCATGGCTGCTCCCAAGCTCTGGAGCTCCCTTCCTAAGGAGGTTAAACCGCCTCACTCCTTGCCCTTCCATTAACAAGCATGTATGTTTTGTGTGTGTGTGTATGTTTGTGTGTGGTGTGTATTCATGTGTGTGTGTGTGTGTGTTGTTATTATTCCAGCAGACTTTTGAGAACCAACAGTTTCTAGAAAGGGCATTTGGTAATACACTGTACTGCTTTCATTTCTAATTTTTTTTAATGGATACTTTCAATTGCTTTTAACATCAGATAATTTAAGAGAGCCACCCTGGTATAGTGGTTTGAGTATCTGATTAGGACTCTGGGAGAGAAGAGTTCAAATCCCCACTCAGCCATGACATCCTACATGGTAACCTCAGACAAGTTACACTCTTTCAGCCTCAGAGGAAGGCAATGGTAAATTCCCTCTGAACAAATCTTCCCAAGAAAACTGCATAGCCACTCTAAGTCAGAAATGACTTGAACACCCACACAATTTAATCACATTTTTAATATAGTCTTTTCTATGTTTTCGTGTTTGTATGCTTTCATGTTTTAATTTCATAAGTTGTCTAGGGTGCCAGTTCTGAAGGCAAAAGCCAGGACATAAATAAAACAAATAATAAAAATAAGAGTGTTAGACATCCTCACAAAGAGAGGCTTAATGTTCCATTAAAGCCAATCAGCTCACAATCATTCCTACCAGGGGCACAGATGGGATAGGACAGAATTAAAAGCTCTCTCCTCCTCGAAAAGCATTCTTAGAGTACCAAATTCATCACTGTACCATTGGCTGCTGGTCTGCAGCAAATTTCCAGGAAAGAAAGCAACAGCTGTAGTTAGTCAATGTGGACAAATATGGTGCTGGTCCTCGTCACACTGGGAGGAAAAAAGCAAAACCCTGCCTGTCCAAATCAGATTGAGTAAGAAGTACTGCTGCAGGCTATATTCAGAGGAAGGAAATGGCAAACCACCTCTATTCCTTGCCTAACAAAACCTTAGCAAATTCATAGGGTGGCCACAATGAACAGTCAACATGAAGGTTCTCATACTTCATTTTTTTTTTGATTGGCACTGCTCAAAAGAGGTGAGTGGCGTCCCAACCAAACTAGAGATGAAAACATCTAGCACAGTGGTTCTCAACCTGTGGGTCCCCAGATGTTTGTGAACTTCAGCTCCCAGAAGCCCTGAGCATTGACCATAGTGGCTGGGGCTTCTGGGAGCTGAAGTTCACAAACATCTGGGGACCCACAGGTTGAGAACCACTGATCTAGCAACTTCCCTGTGGGACTAAACCAGGATGTCCTGTCACTATGGTGCCACTAGGGTATCGGGTTCAAGCCCTATACTGGAAGACAGAAGTCTCTCTCTCTCAAATTATTGTTTAGGTGGATTTTGTCAAGAGATCACTTTCAAAGCAGAGATTCCCAACAACTTTTCTTGGTTTCTCTCAGCCATTACAACACTCATTAGTTTTTTGTGTAGGCAATAATATAACCTGGCAGCTCCTAAGTTCACAGCCTTGACTTTTTCATCTCTACAGAACGTTTTGAATCCCAGCTCAGAATGGGAGAAAAGGAAATAATTCCTTTACCCAACATAAGGTGAGATATCCCACAAGCACAATAAAATGGAGCTAGTACATGCTGCTGTGATGGCTGTGTAAGTTTACTATTCCATTGCTCTATTTGTTTCTGAGATGAAGACCCATTATTAGCATCAATATTTGCTGGGAAGAGTTGGCAAGCTTTCATATGACAAAGAGATTTTTTTTCCCCAAATGGAATGAAAATCATAAAGGTGACTACACCATTGGTGTACAACCAGCACCTTAACAGATTTATAAATTGCTGCCCCTGGCTGGCTTTGGGGGGCTCAGATTTTATTTACCCATGGTCACCTTCAACCGGATACAGTTTTACCTGAGCCTGACTGACAGTATCTTAACAGATACTGTCGCTTGCTTATTTTTGCCAATATACTGTAGCTCCCCCCACATTTGTGAGGGTTAGGGGTACAGAACCCTTGTAAAAGTGGAAAAAATGCAATTAACTCCCCCTCCTGCAATTCCCCTCCCATTCCTCTCAGGAGCTTTCCCCCTCCTATTCCTTTACCTCTGACCCTGGCATGGGGGGGGGGATAAAAAAGACAACCTAAAAGGCTTACTGGTACTTTCTGCGGGGAATTCTGGAGCTCTAATTACTTCCAGTGGCCATCTTGAGAAAGGAGCATCTGACCAATCTGCAGCCAATACACAGCAGAATGTGCAATCACATGGCTGAAAGTCCACACCCTCGGCAGTGGAAGGGAGGCTTTGCTCAACCAAAAAGGAGAACACCTTCATGTTAAACACAAGCCTTGCAAGCCTAGGGTGAGGAATGCAGAGGATGGGAGGAGAAAAATGTGGCAGAGTGTGTGTGTAGGCAAGCATGTGCCTCATGAATAATCAAAATTTGCAGAGATCAAACCTGTGAATGTGGAGGGAAGACTTATCAATGGTGGTTTGGAAAAAGGAACATACTTCACCCAATGGGAACTGAGTGATTCCCAATCAGAGAAGGATTAGGACAGGCTATACCTGTCAAGATGAAGCCTAAAATTATGTGAAGATGGCAAACTTAAGAAAACCTATACGCTTTCAAATGGGTCTCCTCTACCCATGAAGAAAGTAAGAAATGTAGCTTTTAACTTGAACTGTTTCTTTCATTCCTGCACACATTTTCTTTCAACCTGCTGCCTTACCTTTTCTAGCCAACCTTGATCCCACAGGAGTGATTCTTTCAGTTCATTGGGAAATACAAGAAAGGAGAAAACTCTGAGCACATTTACATTACACAGTTATAGCAGTGTGATACCACTTCAACTGATATGGTCATATCCTATGGAATTCTAGGACTTGTGTGGTTTGCTGATTAGAATTCTCTGCTGTACTTTTGGGAATTCTAGCAGAGAATTCCACATTTTTCACCAATCCAGAATTCTGTGGAATGGAGCCATGGCAGTTGGGATCAAACTGCTATGACTGCATAATGTAGACACACTCTCTGTTACTTCTCTTTCTATAACTCCTTTGTGAAGTCAAAGTCCTGGGAGTAACAGATCTCAAGCACGAGAAAGTCATGGCCAAACTCAACCAATATAATAGTGATAGCTGAGGACAGACAGCTGGTGCCTGATTCAGATAGGAAGACATGTAAAACAGTAGAGTTGATCTAGACTGTAAAAGTTTTGAGCATTACTGATGTAAATAATGATAGCTTCCTCTAGTATTAGTTCCACTGCTACATGAGGAAACACAAAGACAACATTGGACAACACTTACCAGAATGCTCGCCATGTTGAAAATCCAGCTCCACGTAAGGGGAGACTGACAGCTAGCCCTTCTGGAAAATTCTGAATCCCAATCCCAATTGCTAAATTCCTGTGGGAATAAAATACAACAGGTCATAGATATTGTACAATAGCTCCAATCCTTGGGTATGAGTGTGGGAAAGAAGAGACATAAGGCTGGGTTAGTCTTCTTGTTAAGAGAAAAATTCCTTTTTATTAAATAGGCATCTTTAAAGTCAGTATTTTTAGCCCTTGGGGCCTAATGTAATCATGCAAAAACTTGGCATCCAACTTGTGTGATTTTCATCTTCAAAGTGTTTTACATAAATTACTCAACTTAACAATACCCCTGGGAGGCAAAGAGGAACAGAGGTGGGTGGAGAAAAGACTTGTCAAAAGGAGGCAGCTACTAAGTTTAAAATAGATATTTATGCTGAATTCCAAGGAGATTAAATACAGCAGAAGGAGCAAGTGTTCCAAGAAAAAAAAAGTGTGGCAGTGAGTTTGTGAATGTGAGTGCTAAACATCTGCAGTCTGCTTTTCACACAAAAACAAACAAACAAACAAAACTGACACAGATAACTCCCTCCTGCAAATTCTGAATTTAAATGGGAGTTGTAGGTATAGAGAACAAATTGTAGGTATAGGAAACAAAATGACTTGCATAAATCCAAGCAGATAGGGTTCTAAACAGGACTGCACATTGGCATGGCCAGTGAGATGCCTCAGTCTGAGAGCCTTAAGTCTCCTTCTTCCTGGAAATTCACATATCAGAGAAAATGCTAAACTTGAACCACTCATCCTGATCTGCAAATCTGCCACATGGAAAAGGATGCTGAAATAAATGCTGAGGTTTTCAGTGAACAAACTTCTCCACCACCATATGTATGCTATACTATATGTGAATGGGAAATTATGGGCCTTTCTGCTCTACACTGTTATAGTGCTATTATTCTACTTTCAATGTCCTCTGGAATTCTGGGGTTTGTAGTTTGCTGAGGACAAAGAGCTCTCTGGCTGAGAATTCTAAAGGACCCTCCTTAAACTGCAAATCCCAGAATTCTATAGGATGTTGAAAGTGGAATAATAGCACTATAACAGTGTAATGTGCAAAGGTACTATATCATATATCATACTGAACTTTTCAATGGTCACCCTACTTTATGTGTTCAAAGGTTTTGAGACATACATATAAAAGTCCACTAGGTCCTGAATAGGACAGCAAGACTTCTGAGTAGTGATGGAAAGAGTATTTCCTATTATTTGTTTCCCTGCTGAAAAACAGTTTCCTGACACTTGGGAAATGTAGTCAGGAAAAATAACATAAACATAATTTTGTGCAGTTTTTGCATGGTATTGCCAAGCAATTGGTCATCTAGAAATCTTCCATTTAGAAATAAAAATACACATGGGGGGAAGATTTTATGCAAAACCCACAATTTTGCACTCTCCCCAAAAAATCCAGAAACCCACGTCAGTTTCTTGTGCAAAAGGCATACAATTTTTCCAACCAACCAACCAACCAACCAACCAACCAACCAACCAACCAACCAACCAACCAACCAACCAATGTTTGTTTGTTTTTGGACAAGACACCATTTTTTTTTTTGCATTAATGACACAATGTATGATCATGGAAAGTGTTTTTGTGAAAAATTGTGCTTTCGTGTGCAAAAAATGTAAATCCTCATTTTCGTAGTTTTCCTGAATTATTATAGGAAACCACTTTGTGCAGAAACACACTTTTTTTGTCAAAAATCCTCAAAGTGTGTTTCTGTGCAGAGTAATTTCTTGAAACATTTTGATATATATAAACACTGGAAGAAATATACACAAAAATATTAGTCTTCCTTCACAGCAGGGAGGAAACTAAAGAAATTACTCATCCTTATATATGCGGATGAAATAATCAAAGACTTACATCCTTAATTGAGGGATACTTTCATACATCACAGTAAGCTATTGCTTGTATCCAAGATGGTTTGTCTCATGGCAGGGAGCACAACAGATTGCCAGATAGGCAACAAAATAAACCATAGCTGTGATTTTTTCCCTCTTATCTTCTACCCCTTTCAGTAGCTTCAGTTTCACTGCAGACAGCAGGGGAAGCAAGCCAGAGACAAGTCAACAGTTGCAAGTTCAGATATCATGTTGAACCATGGTTTAAACAAGCCATAGTTTGCAGGCCAAACTGCACACCATGAGTACAGAGTATGATTTGTGGCTGATTAATAAACTATAGTGCGTTAGCAGCAGCAGCAACAACAATAACAAAAAAGGGCAAATTTCAACAAACAAAACCATGACATGTCAGCCTGGTCATTGAGCTCCTTAAATTCTGCAAGGAAGCAAGATCACCGTGACTCATGCCTACCTCAGTCCACCCACATCGCAGTGAAGTGGCTGTTATTAACTAAGAGAAAAAGAATGCTCTTTGCCCAAATGAATGATAGAGTCCAGATGGGATCTATCATTCCTAAATCAGGCTCCCATCATCTGAAACTGCACAAGTTCCTCAACTAGGTATGGAACAAAGGACTTTGTCTCAAAGGAAAAGAGAGAGGACTGGTTGCCTCTGTCCTACAGGATTTGCAGCAAATGTTAATGGTGGAATCATCTGGGAGTGCCCCTACCCCAGCGCCCGCCCTTACAGGTTCCAATGAGCTATTAAAAGCCAACCATCAGATAACATGGGAATAAATCCTTGCAACTAATCTCTTCTGTTTGTCTTTGCTCTGTAAAAGACACTTCATGGTTAGTTTTTGCCCCCTTGTTAACCATATGGTCTTGCAGCTTTACAGTCCCTGGAAAAGGAAGAATACACTTTTAAATCCAAAAAAAGAAAAAAGCCACACATTGCTCATCCTGATTGCACATGTGAACCCTGTTCACATCAGTCAAGATGTAGGTTATGAACACAGGAAGTTGATTTACACCCAAGCAGACCACTGAGAGTAGCACGTATATCCCCTACGCTGACTGGCAGAAGCTCCTTAGAATTTCAGTCTGGACTCTTTCAGCTCTACTTGGAGATACAGTTGAGAGCCACTGTGAGGCTTGGGAGAACCTAGATGTAAAACCCTGCTTCACTGTGACATTCACAGATTGACCTTAGAGTAATCAAACATTTTTTCCCAGCTTGGCCATGAAATTCACTGGGTGGACTTTGAGCAAGAGTATATGTGCACTACACAATTGCAACAGTTTGTTCCCACTTTAATTGCCATAGCTCCATCCTATAGAATCCTGGGGCTTGTAGTTTGTTAAATACTTGGCATTCTTTGCTGTAATTCTTGGAAGGGCTCCAGAGCTGTTTGGCAGAAAATCCTAAGAACCTGTCCAAGCTACAAACCTCAGGATCCTATGAGATGAGGCCATGGCATCAAAGTGCTATAAATGTAGATATAGCTCCCAATCATTCTCTAGGACAGATGATCAGCTGCTTAACACAGTTAATATGCTGCTTAGTGTGGAAAAACTGATGAGCACGGACAAAACTTAAACAGAAATTACAGCCAAGTATGAGAGCCAGCACACTCCCTGCTTAGGGAGTGTCAAACCACCAAGGTTTAATTGTCCTTAAAACAGACACAAAGGTCATAGAAGGGCTGTGTTGCATTTAAACAATGAGTACATTTTACTCACAGTGGCAGGAAGAGGGGAATGTGGTTATGTAGGTACAATATTGAGTTTTAATGTAAGAAATCCAGGTTGTAATCGCAGCCACAAAACTCACTGGGTGGGCTCAGGCAAGTCAGGATGATCTCTCAGGTCTAACCTACCTTGCAGGCTTATTGGGAGGATAAATGAACAAAGGATTTCAAAGCATTTTAAAGAACACTATGAAGTATATCTGTTATGTTTTTCCATTTTCCATTTAGCACTGCCGTGTACTTCTCTCGTTGCCTCCAGTTTCTGCCATGTTTCTATACAATACAGTGCATGGCTTGAATGTCTTCAGCCTTTTAAAAAAGTTCTTTTTATTGAATTTTATAGAGATAACAGTTTACCAAACAAACAACAATTCACTGGGCAAAGCAGCACAGAAAAATCAATGTAAAATTAGTCTAACACTTCAAGTATCCAAAAACCTTGGGGCCTCAGTACCACATTGGTAAAAAAAAAATGTAAAAGATGTAAAAGCACATTGATCCAAGGGTTTGCATGTGCTTTGGAAGGTGAGATGCACCTGAGTTTTAGTTATTGAAAAGAGAAAGGGAAACCATGGATTACAAAAATTACCAGTTGAGTATTTGCGTCTGGTACACCAATTCTTCCATTAACAGTAGGTACCACAGCCTAGTTTGTCAGTTATTCATTGAGAAGAGTGCCTGAATCTGTCTGACCCTTCACTACCTTCAGCTTAGCAGCCCCCCGCCAGAAGGAAGGAAGGAAGGAAGGCAGGAAGGCAGGCAGGCAGGCAGGTAGGCAGGCAGGCAGGCAGGCAGGCAGGCAGGCCGGCCGGCCGGCCAGCCGGCCAAACCAATAGCTGGAGAGATAAGAACTTCTTAATCCCAAATATAGACAAAATATATAGATATAAAATATAGGTAAAAGAGCCAGAGTAGTGTAGTGGTTTGAGTGTTGGACTACAATTGTGGAGTTTCTGTTGTTGTTGTGTGCCTTCAAGTCTTTTCTGAGTTATGGTGACCCTAAGGTGATCCTTAGGTTTTCATGTGGTTTTCTGGGGCTAAGTGTGTATGATGTGCCCAAGATCACCCAGTGGGCTCCTATGGATGAGCAGGGAATCAAACCCTGGTGTCCAGGGTCATAGTCCAATGCTCAGACCACTAAACCATGCTGACTCTCATGATCCTGGAGAGCAAGGTTTCAGCCATGGACACGCAAGGGTGAGATAGGTGTGTCACACACTCTCAGCCCCAGAAAACCCCATGATAGGTTTGCCTTAGGGGGAAACTACTTGAAGACACACAACAACAAACAATAAAAGATGATTTCCTAGAATACTTCATTCTAGAAGGTCAGTATGACAGGACATGTGTCAATCTTTTTAAAGTTACACTTATTCTTAATAGATATTAATAAAAGTGGCAGCCAGGACTGAATAGGCTTCCAATGGTCAATGGAAGCAACAGGTGAACAGAATAAATAACAGAGAACAGAAGCTTGAAGGACTGAATTGGATTATATGTCTGAATAACATCAGATTTAATCCAGTCTTCCTCAATCAGGTGGACTTCAGAGGCATTGGCATGTACCTTCCCCAATCAGTAGAGCAGAGCCAGCTGTGGGATCTGGGAGTTGTAAGCCAATACATCTGGAAGACTGCAGGTTGAGGAAGACTGGGTTAATATAATGCCTGGAGGAAATGCTCCCTTCCAGGATTGGGTACAATGCTATGCCTAGCACATTACCTGAGTATTTTTTAAAACAATTGTTAACTTTTGGTGCTCACCTTTGGTTCCAGCATTGTTAATGATGTGCATTTTAAAACAAGTCCAGGAAAATCAAATTTCTTTATTTGAAAATACAAGGAAGAACAAACTTTTCGGTCCAACCAGTTGTTAGATATAACTTATTTTGTGAGAGGCAGTGTGGTGTAATGGTTTGAGCATTGGACTATGACCTTGGAGACCAAGGTTCAATGCCCTGCTCAGCCATGGAAACCCACTGGGTGCCCTTAGGTGCACCACACACACTCAGCCCCAGAAAACCCTGTGATAGGTTTGCCTTAGGACCACCATAAGCTGAAAATGACTTGAAGGCACACAACAACAGCAACTTTCCCTTAAACTGCCATGGAGTTTTAAAATGGCTAAATGCTAAAAGGATACAACAGCAGTTCAATGAATCAGCCTAGCAGTCCTTATGAATGTAAAGATGAATTCACCAAGACTGAGCAGTGGTATGCAAATAAACATGAGTTTCAGTTCATCTCAACATATGTGGGTACATGAGGGAGACTACGTGTTACATAAACTTCTTGGCATGGGTGCTGCTGGGTTGTCGGTTACAAAACTGTAGGCTCACCTGATGTGGGTTATGCTATCTGCCTGCTGAATCTACATCTGCACAAACATGAAAAAAGGAATTTATTCTCTCATGAAAGAATCTCTTAAACTGGAATTAAGAAGAAAACAAAAGCTTCTCTCATTGCTTTTCTCCATTTAGTGTTGGAAATTACTGCTCACAAACATGAAGGCTTAACAAACACCAGAGAGCACAGCTCGGATAAGAGCAGTTCAAACCTCTCTACTGTCTCCAAAGCTCTGCCAATAAAGCTCAGTTATGCCTTGTAGTTACCCTTCTATGCCACCCACCCTCTGATGGCATCATGTAACAACATTTAATCTGTAGCACCCAGCCCAGCGACTCACAACATTGTGAGCAACGTAGCAGTTACAACTATCAGAACCAAAGAAAAGTGTTGAATTAGTGATAACCTGGAATCTTAGGCCATTTCTGCACTACAGCCCCATTCTGGCATGGGGATGAATTGAAGCTGGCCAGTGACAAGTACCATCACACAACGTCATTGAGGTCTCACTCCTGTCACATCCCAAGCCATCATGATCATGTGGTATACTATTATCAGAAAAAATCTGGTAATAATCCTCTTTTGTGTGACAATCATGTCAGCTGCAGCCATGTGGGAAGGGCAGAAGCACTATCAAGCGCTTCCTTCCTCAGTGCAACACTGGAAGAGGCCGGCTGCGCTGTGGAAGGAAGGAGCGTATCCGAAACGCTACCCATCCACTGGCAGCTGGCCAGGTGCAGAGGGGAGCGTTCGTGACATGCTCGCATCCTGTAATGGCACTGCAGAGATGACACCAAGAAGTTGTGGGATCCCGGGATGGTGCAGAAAGGGCCTTAGTCAACCACTGTTTGCTCACATCCAGAAATTTGGTACCTCTTGGCTGGTGATCTGGTGCTCTAAAATATAAGCGGAGCTCCTGCAGGTATGCTCCTCACTCACTTGGCTGGAATGGCTTCTTCTTTTTGCCTATGCAAAGATAACCCTGACACTGAAGTGAGTGGGGAAAATGCCACACACAAGAGCTCTGTGGTCTCTTTGTTGTGTCAGCAGGGCAGAATAGTAGACAAGGAGCATTGTCCTGCCTCATTTCACCATTACTGAAATCAATAACATACCCTCCTCCTCTCCTCCCATGACACGGATCATGAATCATGGACTTTTCTGATGCCTTCTGAAAACTGTAGCTAAGGAGTGAATTACAAACTGCACAGGAGCTGAATCCTCACTAGGCTACACTCATCTTCTCTTTTCTGGTTTTGAAGAAGAGAAATAAAAAAAAAAGATTAATCGAGTTAGGGCCATATGTCTCTTTCCAGAAGAGAAAGAACTTTAGGGAAGTAAAGCAACAGGGAAAAATAATTTTGACCAATCAGTATCACTACTCCTTGACTTGAAGAGAAGACAAACCAAGGGTCATTGTACTGAGAAAAGCAGCAGGCCAACTTAAAAAACATGTTTGAAAGAAGAAGGCCTCCACCCCTGATAAATTGATGCATCCTACAATAATGTTAGGATGGATGGAAGGGTGCACAGTCTACAAGCAAATCCACTACAGACTGAGAAGGAAGATGAGTCAGTTCAGCAGTCTACTTTCTGACATAAATGTAACTTAGCTTGGGAAACAACTATGGGATAGCTTGTGGAACCCAATATGGCCAAAGTGTGTATAAACCTATCAGTGCACGCTGTCAATAATGACACAGACTTTGGGCATTTTAATGAGGGTATACTATTAAGGGGGCAGTAAGATTAATCACTCGGTGTACTGTTCATGTAAGTAAACTGAAAAATAAATAAATTATAATCAGTGATAGTCTATCTATCCCTCTGTCTGTCTGTCCGTCCATCTGTCCGTCTATCTGTCTATCCACCCACCCACCCATCCACCCACCCATCTAATTACTTGTGACAATAAATCCTGTCATATTTACTCACTTAAGAATGCGGACAATAGAATGCTCAAAATGGCCACCTTGGATGCAGCTCATTTTTATTGACCTGTGTACACATAACTGGAATCCAAAGTCTGCAATCCTGACTGAGGTCTCTGAGCACCCAGTGGCTAGACATTTCAGCTTGGAGCACCTTAGCCTCTCTGATTTGTCTATATCTGAAATTCAGGTACTCTCTCTTTCAAGTACTTCAGATATGAGGAAGAATCTTTGGCTCTACAGGATTAAGACCTGAACACTGCATAGCCTCAGCCTAGAAGATACTACAAAACACTGTCGTCCACCTGAAAATTGACAGTGGAGCATTCTAAACTGCCACCTCAGACATGGGTCATTTTTATTTTGAGCAACTGAAGAAGGCAGAGGCCAAAAGGTTTTCCTAATATATTTGTCCATTTCTGTTTCTTAATCACACCAAAAAAATGCATATTTTAAGTTATTAACTGTACCCTTCTGAGATCCAGAACAAGCTTGTCAGAAGTGCTGTTTGTTTGCTTTTCTATCATCTGTCTGTCTAGAGCCTTTGGGCAGCACCTAGCTCAATTCACAAAATGAGGGACCATTTATCCACCTAGATTTTTCTGCCAACCAGTGATGACTACTAAGCATCCATGGGTGTTGAGGAAGGGGCTCTTCCCTGAAATATGGCGCTGAGAAGCAGCAGCAGGGCCTCCTTCTGTGCCCTCTGTCCTCTCCCTTGCAGAACGCTCAAATCACCTCACAAAGACTAGCTTCATTCTTTAGTCTGAGAGCTTTCAGCAGCTGCAAGAAAGATCCTTTTCTGATACATTAAACACTTGTTTCCTCTTAGTAAAATAACACTAGCAAATGGTGTGGTGGGGGAGAGAATTTCCTGGGATTGTTTAAACTTCTTAAATGATTGAGAAAGGAGGAAGGCATGGCTGTGAATTTTCTTACACGGGAAGACAGACTATTACAATAAAGAGAAGAAAGAAGGAGACACAGGAGAAAAAGAGGGTAGGAAAAAATATCTCTTCTAGAAAACAGTAGAGCTGCTGTCTAGCAGCTTCCCTACCCCCCTTCGCCTCTCCTTAGCACAAAGCAGCTATTACTAGCCCCAACCACAACAAATTAATGGGTGGGAGAGAGAAGTGTGAATGGAGGGGTCTGTGCAAAAAGAAACCAGGAGACTGCAATTGCACTTTCCCCCACGAGAAGGCAAAGCTTATCTTGACCCTGCTCAACTCGCCTGCTTTAAAAGCAATTAAAGGTTTGTTTGTTTTTTGCTTTACTTTGCAAAGAAAGGCCAAGAGGATCAGGTGCAGACAAAGAAATAAGAAAGGAAAGGAACTGGAGTCAATCTAGAATGGATATATCCACAGAAAATGTGAACATATTTTTTAAAAGTAATGGAATCTATGTGAATGCTTCCTACCCATGGAAAATAAAATTCATGATGCCATTATTATACTACTTCAAGACTTTTATCTTTCGAAACCAGGAGTGTTTCTCTAATAAACAGAAGTTGATTTTAAAACACTTGAAAAATTCATGCTTAAATTAATCCCTTGGGTCTCAGGAAATTTCTGGATTTTAAAGATATGTCGAATTTGCAGCCTTAAGGGTCTACCACGCAGGTTTTGATAAAATCACATTGATCTATTAAGATTTCATGCTTAACTATTAAATATCCTTCCTGTCTCAGGCATTCTGGAAATTTGAAGATATGTCTTTGATGATGATTAGTCTGAAACATCCTCAGGATGCATTTCAGCTCTCGCTGCCCACGCTAGCCAACCCACAGGTCACACCCAAACCAGAGGAAATACTCAGAAGCCAAATTTCTCTTATTAAATAGGATACACTGAAACCTCTCAATGAGAAAAACAAAACACTTATTCTCTACCTTTTGATTGAAAAGAAAAGTACCCCGTTTGATGTATTTCAGAAAGTTACTCATTTATCACTGTTCCTAAGTGCTTCTCCAAACTACATGTGGAATGATCCAAGACTATTCAGATAAAGATCCAACATATATAAAAGGAAGACACGGGTCTTCCAAGGAACTTTCCCATGAAATGAAAAGCCACAAAGCAAAACAGAATGTCTTGTTTCCTTATTCATAAATTCAGCCCCTTGTTAAGGTCTGAATTTCTCTTGGCATGCAAATTCCAAAAATAATACACACAAGAAGTATCTTTGTCTGATTCACTGGGGAGATCTCACTGGGATGGAATGACACCATTTGCATTAACGTTATCCTATACAGTCACTAGAAAAACAACTGCTGATTAACATCAAAGCCTCAAAGATGTTTCTTTACTTTGCTTTACTGGGAAGTCAAATCACAAAGTGGTTGAGTTCAAGCAATCCCATTTTGACTTGGAAAGGAACTTATGAACAAGAAGCCTTGTGGTCTCACAGGCAGCCATGGTGCTCCTCCCTTTGTGTGAACAAGACCAGAAGTCTGCTGTTAACAACAATCTCCAGTTACACTTAAGAAGGTGAAAAACTGGACTACATTCATAATTGAAGGAAATGATAAATTTCAGTTAGAGAGGTTAATGAAAATAAGATGTAATTTTTCCACCATTTCCCTAAAATCTAGTCATGGACTCTTTAGGGGGCTGTGCACTTTAGGTCAAGGACTCCTCATCTATGTAAACACAACCCCCCATGTATTTGAGAAGAAGTATTGCACAGACACAATGACAGTATCATCACCAGTGCCAAAGAAGAAACTTCTCTAGGAAAATGGAGATAGTACTGTATTACTATTGCTGAGAATTCTCCACTGTGGAGAGAAGGCACTGAATAATCCTATTTGGCATCTCCTCCACAAAGTCATTTGTTTAAATAAGGCAGGTATCTGAAGAAGCAGGATTTTTATGCTGCTGCTGAAGACTAAGGAAAGCCTTCTTTTCTTCTCTTCTGTTACCAGTGATGTATTTAAGTCTTTAACCCCAAGTCTCAAGTCTCTACCTTCAAGTCTCAAATCGAGTCTCAAGTCCATGCAAGGTACTTTCAAGTCAAGTCTCAAGTACAGGAGCCATCTTTTAACAGAAAAAAAGATATGGTATGGGGTGTAAGGGAGGAGTAAATGGGATTATAAGAATCTGCAGCTTCAGAAGTGGGGAACAGGTTCCTTCTTACTCCCCATTACTGAAACTTCCAAAGGTTTAGAAGGAAGCATCCTTCCTCCCGAAGCCTGTTGCCTAAAACATCTGCTGTTCCCCTCTGAGAAACACATCCTGCGCTCTGGGGGTGAGTCTTGCCTTCTATTAGGAAAAGTTTTAGAAGGCTCTTCCAGAATGCAATGGGGACAAGTTGCCAAGCAAATCTCAATCACATTTCAAGCCCATTGTCTCATGTGTTTGCTGTTTCTCTCCAAGAAATGTACCCATGCTTCGGGCATGAGAGAGATCATCATGTGACCAGTAGGCCAAAAGAAATGGAAGTGTTGTTCAAAGTCATAAAATTTCTGGATGAATAGGTTCTGTTACTGAACCAAGGGCAGCAAATTATTCACTACAAATATACAAATCACGAGTTAAGTCAAGTCAAGTCAGTGTTTCATTTATTGCTGAGTCGAGTCCAAGTGGAATCACTGAAGTGACTTGAGTCCAACTTGAGTCCGAGTCAACTGACTTGAGTTTACATCTGTTACCCTGCCCTAAATGGAGACCTATAAACTGGACCCTGTAATAGTACACATCCTGTCTGCCAATTTATACATCTCACCCTGGATATCTCTAGTTTTCTTTTCTTTTCTTTTTTACTTGAAAGAAACTGGCATCTCTTCACATTTGCAAGATCAAGGGACAGAAAGCTTTCTATAAGCCTAAAACTTTGTTTTGAAGGGCCTATTCTTTTACAGACTGATTATGAAAGTAGGCTACATATTCTTAACAAGCCCCTTTTCACTCCGGCTTTCAATTCCCTGCAGTGTATAATGTGCATGTGTATTCTTGCATGGCAGGGCCCTTAACATACTGTTTTGATTGTTATCGTCTTGCCATGAAAGGGCCGATTGTTTTGGGTTCCTACCATTACATCATGGCTTCCCACTCTGGTTGCCTGTCAAGGTGTTTGATCGGAGTCTGCAGGTGGGAAGGAGTCCTGCGGTAAGCCTTGAGCACTTCCCCATACCTGCCCTACTTGTTAAACACAGCTGCCTTAGCACGCAAAAGCTCCCCGCCCCCGTCCTTGCCACCAACTGATCTTCTTTCCTTTTACTGGGAACTCTTACATAAGACAGGCAAAGAAAAATAACTAGAGAGGGATATAGGGAGAGAAAAAAGAAAATCCAAACTATTCACAGGAGACTGCAGGTACTTTTCTGAATCCACCTGCATGGACGTCAAAAGCCGCACATGCTTATGTCTAGCCATATTGAACAACATTTTAAAACTGCCACAGCTGAAAACTAAAACAAAGCACTGATGGGAAAGAGTGATCACAACTGAGCAAAAAAGCAAAAAGTACACCCACAAGTGAATAATGAAAAAGGGACTGACTCTTGTAAATAAAATAACAGAATATAGAACGAGATCAATTTTTAGTCCATGTAAGGCAAGAAAGTTCAGCAGTCAAATAACAATACGGAAGCACAACACTTAAGCACAACAACTACATTTTATCAGTAACTGTTACTGCTTTCTGGAGAACTAACTTATTTAAAAATTGTCTCTAAGCTCTCAGAGTATATCCAGCACAATTTTAATTTATCCCAAGGCTATCTGTCTTTGTAACTCCAAGAGGGTGCAAGTCTACTAGCCAAAGAATAGGGAAGCATTTCAGAGTTTCTTTATTATTAACTCTTACCCCCACTGTTTTTTTCTCTTTCCTCCTTCTCCCCATCTCTTCACAGTGGGAAACTGTTGGGTAAAAGGTGTGTGGGCGGGGGGGGGGGGCTGAGAATCAGACATCAAATCTTTGTTGACTGTGCTACCAGGGCCATCATCACCCATTAAGGTTTTGTTAGAACTGAAAGAGTAAATGCAGTAACAAGATGGTTGGAACCAACAGGACCACTCAACAGGGAGCCACCACCAATCCTGGCTCTCTGATAATTGTAAATGTATAACATGTATGCACAATCAATGGACTGGCAAACTCTGAAGGATTGCACAGTGGGATCACTAACAGGGCAGACAACTGGAGAGAGGAAGCATGTCATGGGATCTCAATGCTCCAGGCATGGAAGGTGAAACCTCCCCATACCCCCACACACTGATACAGGAGGAACCAATTGTGCATGTATGTGTGTGCGAGAGAGAGAAAGAGAAAAAGGAGGGAATACTGTGAACGTGGGAGAAATGGGGGAGGGATCCCAGGCTGCATCCACCAGCAGCTTTTCCCGTGTCCATTGCCAGTATGCAGTTCCCTGCTGCAGGTGACCTTTGGGGTCAAAAAAGGTTGCACAACTCTTGTATACATGGTTTGTTCATTTGAAGATTTTGTCTGCCTGTTACTACCAGTATAGCTTATGCTATCTCTCTCAGTAACATTCATGTGGATCTCAGTGTGCTGCTTTCCTCTGATATCATACCAGACTATCATGTGAGAAACACTGGTACAGTATAGCTGATATGAGATCAGTCTATGCACTGGCAAGCCTCCTTTCCCCTTGCCCTTTCAGATTCTAGATTCTGCCATAAACTTAAGCAAGAGCCCTCCATTCATCACCTCAGCTACCACCTGCATTATTGCAACAATGCAAACCTTCTTAACAGCCTGTTGTAATTTTTACAACCAAATTCTGTGTTTTAAGCACTCTAAAGTGCAATATAAATTGTAAGACTTGTGTTATCATTATTACCAGTGAAGCTACTGTGAAGCATAAAGTTTAACTGCTTCTTTGACATTCCTAGCATATTGTATTACTTGAAGACATCAATTAAAAAAACCCAAAAAACTACTGCAGATGCTAGGAACATTTTGCAAGAACTCACAAGCAGCACTCAGAAAACCTTTTACAACCTTATTTAAAATTTATATTGAGTAACTAACATACCAACACAGTGGTTCTCAACCTGTGGGTCCTCAGATATTTGTGGACTTCAGCTCCCAGAAGCCCTGAGCATTGACCATAGTGGCTGGGGCTTCTGGGAGCTGAAGTCCACAAACATCTGAGGACCCACAGGTTGAGAACCACTGCACCAACAGAACACATTGTGTTTTTGAGTCACAGGAAGCTGAAACGTTCCTTGTTACTACTATCCCATTTTCGTTTACACCAACCTCCTGCCTTTTTCAGCAATAGAAGGGTGTTAAGCATTCTTACATTTCATTTCCTTATGAAAAGAAGCCTAGTTTCCATTGTGTCTCTGACGGTCTTTCTGCTGCCCCCAAACCCAACTAACATTTGTGGCTACCAAAATACCTTTACGGAAAGAAGCAGTGAAATGTTGTTGCTGAAGCTTAAATAGCTATGGGGAAAAGAAGGCTTCAGCTAATAGTTCCAGTCCTCATAAGAGAAAGGAATCAATTGGGTCTCATTATCAACTCCTTCCAGTTTGCAGGCTGAATATTGGACAAAACAAGGACAACAACAGTTCTAGTGCTGGTGGTTTATGTGGGGTGAAGAAGCTCAAACTGTCTTTGAGATCAGGCAGATACTCTGTGAGGAAGATTTCTTCAAAATGCAATACATTTCAATTCAACAGCCTTTTCACTGGGATTACAATAAAATTATATTTAGTACTGACTTAACATGTTTACCCATATATAATTTTCTAGATTCAGAAGCTTGCATCCTATGCCTTTCTTGCCTGGCAAAGAGATCAGGAGGTCTCAAAAGATTGCATATACTATGGCAGTCTTTTTGGCTGGTCCAATAAAGTTACTACACTAATGCAGAATTTGCCCCCAACCCATGGCCAATGTATCAGTTTTGCTCTTTATAATCAAGGCGTAGCTGCATGAGGACACTTTGTATGATTCTACATTTCTGAATCTAGAATAGTTTTCCCCATCAGATGGCCTCCAGTTGCATTGCGTAAACCTTCCATCTGATGGCTGATGGTCAGGAAGTATGGGGCTTGCAGACAAAACCAGTTACAGGGTACCAGGTTGGAGAAGGTTGGAACATGCCTGTAGGAATACCCCTGGTTGATCTCAAAATGCAATTGGTTTTCTAGCAGTAGGTGTTTTGTTAACATTAAAAAAAAATAGCACAAGGTTACCTAGTTTGACAAAATTCTACTGACACAAAGAAGATAGGAAAAGATGTTTTGTCCACTATATAGCACAGCACATACAGCACATGAATTCTGGCCCTGGTGCGTTCTGATGGATGGTAGGCAAATACAGCTTGAAAGAGTTCTCTGGCCAAATATTTAACCATGTAAGAAATCCAGATACTACTTTCTTTTCAGGGACCTATGTGCTTCTTTTAAGAACTAGCATGGTCTAGGAGTTTGAGCACTAGACTATGACTCTGGAGAGCAGGGTTTAATTCCCCACTCAATGATGGAAACCCATGGGGTGACTTTGGTGTATCACATACTCTCAGCCCCAGAAAACCCCATGATAGATTCACCTTAGGATCACCATAAGTCAGAAAAGACTTGAAGGCACACAACAACAACCTTTCTTATCAAGATGCCAGCTCCTCCATACGTATGAGCAGATGCAGCTAAAAAAACTTCTTCTCAAAGGTAAAGCAACAGCCAGGAACTCCCCTTTTCTCACATTTTCACTATATTGTGGACACATCTATTGCCACTATTTGTTCCCAACTCATGTGCCATACAGACAACAGTGTTGAAAATCACTCACCTCCAGAGGAAGGCTGATGGTAGGTTGTTCGTTTGCACTTTGTTGTTTTTTTTTTAATGAGCAGGATAAGTAACTCTCAATGCTATTTTATGGTCATTTTTTCAATGTGAACAACTCATGGCTCACTCTGATCATTAGCACATAGAGTGTTCTTACTGTGTTGGGGCTTTTTATCCCAATGGCTTTAAAAAGATTAATTCTTACTGTATCTTCCCTTACTTATATAACAGCTTGATTTATGAGTCATACAAAAAGGGTAAAAGTTCAGTTTTCCACTATTGGAGAAAGACAAAAAACTTATTTAGAGAACTAAGCTCTTCTATTCTTCCTCAGTGGCTTTTCTTCTCATTGTTTTTAAACTCAGTGGGTGGCACAGGACAAATGGAGTTTCCTGGAATTACATTCTTTGAGTTTCACCCCCCCACTCGATAAAATATTTGTACCATGGGTCGGCAGCAGAATGGTTGTGTAGAAGATGGAATTTCAGCAGGTGGTACTTGTCAGACAACCTAGTACCAAGCAACACCCGCCAAAATTCCTTCTCCTCTACAACCATTAAAGGTATGACAGCCATCTCCACTCTTCACTCTGGCAACCCAAACTGGGAGTGAATAAGCTATACAAGGCACATGTGCAGAGCCAGCATGGTGTAATGGTGTGAGTGTTGGACTACAGCATTAGAGAGCAGGGTTCAAATCCCCACTCAGCCATGGAAACCCACTGGGTAACCTTGGGTAAGTCACACTCTCTCAGCCTCAGAAGATGGCAAATCTTGCCAAGAAAACTCCATGATAGGTTTTTGCCCTAGGATCACCATAAGTCAGAAATGACTTGAGGGTGCGTAACAATAACAAGCAGCAGCAGCAGCAAAAAAGGCACCTGCATGATAAAGGTCTGTCCTGGGACAGCCTTGCTTCTAGACATGTAAATAGAGCAGGGATAGTCCTGAGTAATCCTCTGAGGCTGTCCAAGTCTTCTTGGATTTTAACTCTCAGTATTTCTTACAATCAGCTATAGTGGCTAGAAACGATCGAAAATACAGGCATACTACATCTGACTAAGTCTCCAATAAAGAAGCTCTTTTTACAAACTCTTTGTACATATGCTCAGTCAGCCTCACTTCTTCGCCTCTGTCTACCCACAAGCTTTTAGCAGCATCAGCACTGGACAGATGATAAAGGAACGCAGAACAAATATAGACTTCTGGTATCAAGTTGAAGCAGCTTATCTATAGTAAAAAATGTGATAAAGCTTAAAATGAGAAAGAATGGGATTCTACTCCACTTGATCCTTTTGCAACTATAGTGTGCCTGCTTGCAACAGTCAAGGTAAACTACAGCTACTTCTAGAATCCCTAACTGTGTATGGACGAAAAGCAAAACAGAGAAGAGTTTGCTTAGCTATTGCGTTAAAAAAGCACAGATCTCTCAGTTCAGCCACCAAAATCAACACCAAAAGACAAGTGGAGGGTGGTGAAAGAAACAACAATTCCTATCTATATTTTAGAAAAAAAAGGGTTTCAAACATTCCCTAAAAGGTTCAACATATTTTTGTTTGCATATGCCAGGCTTAGCTGTAAATGTGTGTGTGTGTGTGTGCATGTGTCTCTCTCTCTCTATATATGGAAAGAGACCCCAAAGTAATTCACAAGTAAACTCTATATAGAATTCTAGTAAAAAAAAAAATTAACAGAGGTAAGCCAATTGTGAGAGCCAGTGCAGTATAGTGGTCTGAGTGTTGGATTACAACCCTGGAAACCAGGGTTCAGCTCCTCATTCAGCCATGGAAATCCACTGGGTCACCTTGGGCATGTCACATACTCTCAGCCCCTAGAAAACTCCATGACAGGTTCACCTTAGAACACAACAGCAACAATGATAATTCTAAGCATGAGAAAACTGCACTTAAGAGACTTCCAGACAATTTCCTGTTTTGAAGTTATCTTCCTCAAAAAAGCTGTAATTTCTTGGAAAAATGACCAACTCAGTTATCTTATAATTCCTGGATATCATGGCAACGAAATGGAACGTTTGGCTCTATTGCTTGAAAATATTATCCTATTCCTCCAAAACACTTAAAATGCCTAAAAACTGACTGAATTCCAGGCACTTCCAAACTGAGTTACCAGTTTCAGCAAAACCTCTCAATACTGAGAGTCTCGAGGCATGCGGGCCTAAACCAAGTTACAGTACGACACTTGTATCCATGGATTCATAATCCGCAGCTTCAGTTATCCGTGGTTGAAAACAGCGGGGAGCACGGGATTGTGCTCCTCGCTGTTTTTCTCCTCCAGCTGCAGGCCCAGGGCGTTGGGTACTATCCACGGATTTCCATATCTCAGGGGGGCCCAGAACCAATCCCCCGTGGATACGGGGTCATACTGTACTAGTCTCAACTAGAGTGGACCCAACGATGCACCAGACATTGCAAAGCATGCAGCTGAAAGATATTTTGAACTATTGATGGCATATAGTAAAAAAAAGGACTAGAGGACATAAGGATCTCCAGAAATAACTGGACTGCAACTACA
>CAOKZL010003653.1:0-79105 GCA_948472985.1 Iguana delicatissima | reverse complement strand
AATCCACTCCACGGTGCAGAAGACCCCGGTGCGGAAAGGGCCAAAGAGTGACTCTTGCAAACTCTGGTTATAATACATGTTTTGTTTCTGTGAGAATGGAAAATAATGAAGTGTATGGTAGAATATGTTTTCTTTCTTTCTTGAAATTAAAAGCTTTTTTTCTTTGGAAAAACCATACCTTGATTACATCCTGGTTGGACTATTGTAATGCACTTTGCATGGAACTACCTTTGGAAACTGTTTAGAAACTTCAGTGAGATCAAAATGTGGCTGTCAGAATGCTGACTGGGGCCAGTTACAGGGAGCACATGACTCTCTTGTTAAAACTGGAAACTTTTTTGTTTCACTGGAAACTTTTTGTTTCCAGGCACAATTCAAAATGCTGGTCAGGACCTATAAAACCCCATACAGCTTAGGTCTAGACTATTTAAAAAAGACGTGTCTCCCTATATGAACCTGCTAGAGCCCTAAGATCTACAGAGGAAGGCTTTCTCTTGGTCCCACTATCATCCCAGTCTCACATGGTGAGGACATGGGAGAGAGCTTTCTCAGTGGCTGCTCCCAACCTGTGGAACTCTCTTCTACTGGAGACTAGGCTGGCCCACTCCCTGCTTTCCTTTCCTAAGCAGATAAAGACATTTCTTTTAAAGCAGGCCTTTAATGAGTGAGCAGGACAGCGTATTGCTTATTTATTTGCTGTTTTTCAAAATTGTTGTTGGTTTTAAAATTTTATATTTAATAATGTTTTTAATCATTTAAATGCTTTTAACTTTTTTAACTTTTTGGAAGCCACCTTGGGTCGCACTTTGGGATAAAAGGTGGTATATAAATTCATAAAATAAATAAAATAAAATGACATTTTGAGATGGATTCACACACATATATCCCCATTATTTTATGCATCACTTTTCAAGATTCAACACTTGATTGCTTGTGGCTGAATACATGAAATGCCTTCATTGTGTCTGAAGTGAGGCTGGGATGGGATGAAAACTTTGTGATGCTTGATTTGTGAGGATTGCTTTCTGTAAGCAAATAGTCATTTAATGGCAAGATTCCCAAAGGATATTAATGTGTGAATTCATTTTTATTTGAAGAGGCTTCAGATCTTGTGTGTGCTGGAGTTGGAAAGCCAGTCTGCTTTTAGAAAGCATTGGATGTGAACTGGAAAGGCATGAGTGAAAGGAAAGGAGCATGTTACTGGCAGAATAAAACACTGTATGAATTACATGAATACAATTACTTTTCAAATGTAAATATGTTCAGAATGTTTCAAGAATAGTCAAGGTAGCAAATCAGGAGGGGCAGTTTAATCTGGAGAGAATTTAATAGGAGAAACTGCAACCTAGGAGCCAGATCCTTGTGTCTGCCTGGTGGCCCAGTCTGATGCCCTGGGGTCCCCAAGATGACCCTACCCCCTGCTTATAACACCTCTGATGCCCTGGGGTCCCCAAGATGACCCTACCCCCTGCTTATAACACCATCATGTGTTGGTTTCCCTGCTTTTGTACCAGGCTTTCAGTGTTCTAACAGAATGAAATGCCTCCCCAAGGCTTTGTTAGTGGCTATAAAACCTTTAAGCTAAAATGTTTACTCTAGTATTTTGGTTTCCTCTTTTTGTCTCCAGCCTAATCACTAATGAAATGTGGCTCCTGGGAATATTCCTGAATGTGAATTCTGGCTGAAAAAGGCTCTGCAATTAAACTTTAATCTTTCTCCTCTCCCAACAATGTTCTAGCCAAAAAGAAAAAAAAAGTTGCCTGGAAGCTTCTTTTTCATCATTAACAATGATGCTTCCAGGAGAGGGAGACTTTCAACAGAAGTAAGGTAAGTAGGAGGCAGAATGAATGCAAGGGCATTTGGTGTTTATGTTTGGATAACAACCAACCAGCATGCCTTCTTTCCCCACGTAAAACTATTTTTGCAAAAAACATACAGTGTACCCTCTGTATATGTGTGGGTGTATTCCAGGAACCCCCCCACGTAAAACAAAAATAAGTGAATGCTTGCATCCCGTTATCAGTGGGTGTGCCCGTGGCAGCATGGGTGTGTGCCTGTCACATCCATTGATGATAATGGACACAATTCCTCATGGGACCTTGGATTTGTATGTGCCAAGATCACACCACAAAAGAGCGAAGTGTATACCCACATTAAAGTTATGGGCACCTTTACCAGTAAAATCAGCTTCTGCAATATGGTAGGAGAACTGCTTTTGATTGTAACTTTTTCCTTCCGCATAATGCAGATGTTCTACGTATGCTAGTCATTCACAGTCATTCTCTAGTTTCCATAGGAAACCATTCTTTCTCTTTGAGTACACAAACCTGTTGTTTTGTGCTTTCAAGTCATTTCTGACATATGACAACTGTAAGGTGAACCTATCATAAGAGTTTTCTTGGCTCCTTTGTTAAAAGGCATTTGCCTATGCCACATCTGAGGCTGAGAGAGTGTGGTTTGCCTATGGTAACTCACTGGGCTTTCATGACTTAATGGAGATTTGAACTCTGGTCTCCACAGTAATAGTCCAGCACTCAAACCACAACACCACACTCTCACAACCATTTTAAATACCTCTTACCCACATAAGAACTGGCTGGACACATCAGTTTCTCTGTACTAATCAAGAGGAAGCATTGAGGATCACTGCTTTTCTAAAATGACAACCCTTATATGTGCCTATTCAGTAGTAAGTCCCATTGAGTTCATCTTACTTCCTGGCAATACTTGCAGCTTGTTGTGGTCCTGACGTGGTGTGAAGAAATCCTTCAGCTGAACACTATGCTTTACCCATCGGTCTTTACCACTTCAGTATGTGGTCTTCTTTCATGTTCCTCCTCGTTTTGCTGCCAAAAGTAGGAAATAATTCATTAGTTTACAGCATTGATTTGTTTCTCCTGTGAGCTATGCTATAGCTGTACTTCAAAGATGCCATAGTAGTCAAGGGAGTCTCAGTCCCTCACATCAGACTGAGGCAATGTTGAAAGATCATACTTAAAAGTCCTGGGGGAAGGAATGAAGTTTCCTTCAAAGTGATTGAAGCAATTGCCTTTGAGCCATGTTTACCTCAAAAATATACTCTGCAACAGTATTATTAAACAGCCTGTTTATTCAGTGCCTCTCAGAGGAATGAATTATAAGCCATTCAGTGTGATAACCCTATATTCTGTTGGTGGGGGCAACTGGGAAAGGGAAAGCTCCCAACAATTTTGAACATAAGAGAGCTCAGCAAATTGCTTCAGATGTGCTAGACTCCAGAGCTGCTTGAATCCATACTTTGATATATTTTGCTAATTTAGTATATTCTCCATATATAATCCTTGATGTAGCATGAAGGCATAAGAGCAGCCATCGCACAGTAGCCAAATACACATGCATGTATTAGATAAAAATGTAAGACAGCAGGAATGAAGCAAAATAAAACTGATAGGTGGGTCCCTCAGTTCTTCAAGGCCCATCCATGTGCCAGGACTCCAGTTTCACAGGCCAGGGTCTTTGTCATTACACTGCATAATAGGATACTTGTTTCCCATTAAAATGTGGAACACGCCAGAGAAGGACTCTGGTACTATCTTAATTATTGGGATGGGGGGACTGGTAAGTGTTAGTGCTAAATATAGATATTGTACAGAAATCTTCTCTGGGGGATTTTGCAGAAGCAGCCGGCTGAACTTCTGTCTGGGATGATTTAGTTCCAGTGAATCTGCCCAACCCAGGAGACTGGGTTAGTTAACCCACGTCCTTTCATGCTCTGTAATTTTGCAGCTTTGATCCATGAATAGAAACTTCTTACATTCGTCTAGCAACTGTGAAGTTGCAGGAGATCTCATTTATCATTTAGACCCAATATTAATCAGCGCCCAGGAAATGTGCTACACCTATGGAATTGCAGCACTCTGTAAAACACATTTGTCATTAGTGGTTACTTTGTTGTTTTGAAGACCCTCCCCTCCAAAAAAAAAAACTTTAAAACAAACCCCACAAAGATGTTTCTTCTGTGTCTGACAAACTGAGTGGAAAAGAATACACACACACACACGTATATGTACACACACACACACACACACACACACACTAACCTCAAAGCCATACTAAACTAGCAATACTTTCAGCAAGAGAAGAAAAACAGTTAACATATTTGCTAAAGTCCTGGAGCCCTTTTCCAATACACATTCATTGTACTATAATTCCACTTTAACTGTCATGACTGTATCCTGTGGAAGGTACTAAAGCTCCCTGGCTGAAAATTATAAACACTTCTTCCAGAACTGCAAATCACGTGATTTCATAGGATGTTGCTGTAGCAGTTCAAGTAGAATTGTAGCACTATAATTGTGTAATGCAAAAGGGCCCCAAGGGGAAACAATTCACCCAGAAGGGGAATTTAAAAAGGCCATCTGTGATGTCTGGAAGGAGTCAAAGTTATAAAAACAGTCTTGGGGGTTATGTATGTGATCCCAGGAGCTTTCTTTGCTCACCCATGTCCTAGGAAAATGGAGCTTCCTCTCCATTGTGCTAGCATTGTGCTTCCATCTTGCCTATAGACCTATGTGCCGCTTAACACTTTCACCAGAGGGTTTTCTAGCTCCCTAGACATGATTTTGAGGGTTCTCAGGCAGGCTGTGTGCCTATCATTCTGCCAATCAATCAATCCTGTTTCCATCAGCAGCATAACATTGTCTTTTTTATTGAGTACAAAAAGAGCTTGGGAAAGTTCCTCTTTTGGAGTGCTACTCCCACTTCACTGACCATGCAGGCTGGAGGATTCTAGGAATTACAGTCCCCCAAATAACTTTTCCCAAGTTTAGAGTACAAGTGATCAGTGTGACTCTGTGCCATTGTGCACCATCTAAACACTGCACCATATGTTTCCAAAATATGATTCTCTGACAAAGCTCCAGTCCATTACAGTAGAGAAATGAAGTTGGACTGATCTTCGGAATCCTGAGCTGCCATGCACAGAGCAAACACTAAAAGATTATTGCAGCTTACAGGGATTAGCTGTAACTTTGTGGCATTCTGGAGAGTGAAAGAGTTTCATCAAATAATTGTTTTAACAGATTTATCTTGGGTGTTTACTTTTGCAAGTCTGGATTTTGTATTCAGGGAACATTGTGATCAAAAACTATGTTTCTTTTTCAACAGACTGGTTATGGCCTTTTCCACGTGGGGTTTTTGAAATGGTGCAGTCCGTCCTCCAAGGAGGAGGACTGCACCTCGGACTGGACTGGGTCGGACCTATTTAAGGTAGATCCATACCTCAGTCTGGTCCGGAATGACCCCAACTGGTCCTCCAGCGTACTTTGAAAGACTTGTTTCTTTCGGTCTTTCAAAAGCATGCAGCGCGCCACTGCGAGCCTGCCCCCTTATGCAGATTCGCAGGCTCTCACCAATGCGAGCCTGCAATCTGTCCAAGGGCAGGCTTTAGGCTGGCAAGCTTCAGCGGTTGGTCGAGACTATGTGCCTGTCATTCTGCCAATCCTCGACCAACCGGAAGCCACCATTTGAGACCCCAGAGCAGTGCGTATTGATGAGCACACACTGCTCCGGAGCGCTGTGGACCGGACCGGGGAGCCAAAAGGTCCGGTGAGTAGCAGCGCGGGGCAATTCCTTTGCCCGGTGTGGAAAAGGCCTCTATCAGTTGGTGGTATTGATTGCCATGTTATTGCTTTCATTGTTTTCTCTTAATGTGATTGGCTACACAATACAAATAAGTATATAAAAGTCACTGCATATTAAAAACTGGATGTCGTTGTGAAAGCATGGACTTCTGATTTCAATCACACACCAGTTTTCTATATCAGGGCCATATGGTTTTTAATCTACCCTCTACTCCCCTCACTTTTTAATGTAATATATGTCTGGTAAATGATAGAACTTGTCATTTTAGGTCAGTCCTTTAATACTTATAACTTTATGACTTGCCTTGAAGGCAGCTGGTGGGCTGTTACCACCACATACAAGAGAACCTGAAAGGCTCTTCAGAAGAAGTTATATTTTTGTCTGCTCTTTATTCCTGTATCCCAGGGATAAGAATCATGCAGTCTTCCAGATTATACTACACTGCAGCTCTCAGCAGCCCTAACCATCATAATCAATGGAAAGGAATACTGGGTGCTACAGTTGGGCAACATCTGGTGGCCTGGCTGATTCCCATCCCTGCTGTATCCTTCCAAGTTTAAAATATGATCCTCCATATACAAGGCAGTTTAATAGACCCTTGGAAGCTGGGCTCAAGCTGTGATGCTTTGAATTAATTTTAAAATGTGTTCCAAAATAGAACCCATTTTCTTAATATCTACTTTAATTGTGAATGAGACAATATAAATCTTTCACAGAGTGCAATGCATGTGTTAAATGTCAAATGTTAACTTAGATTGTAGGAAGACTGGTTGTTGTTGCCATGTGTTTCCAAGTTGACTGACCTCGTGTGGCTTCTCATAGAGTTTTCTTGGAAAGATTCTTTCAGGAGATATTTGCCATTGCCTTCCTCTGGGGCTGAGAGGGTGTGACTTGCCCAAGGTTAGCCAGCAGCTTTCCATGGCTGAGTGCAAACCCTCCCTGCTCTCCTGATTTGCCAAGGAAGGGTACAGTTGTCATTCCACTCTTTCAGATGCTTGTAATATGTCCTAGTCCCATTTTTCTTCTTCTTCATCAATTTACATCAGTTAGGTTGATATTGATAAGCAAATGACTTTTCTGGATGACACATTAAGACTATAGGAAACAATTTGATATCAGATTACTATACCATACGCTCCAGCTGTCCCAATTTGGCAAGGACAGTCCGAGTTAATCCTTTGTTGTCTCACTGTTTCGTATGCTTTTGAAAGGTCTCAATTTCCATCTTCTCCTCCAACTCCTAACCCACCCCGCCCTGACTTACGTCAGTTGCTACGAACTGAATTCAACATGCAACCTACCCTCACGTAGGTGTTCTTCCTCATTAATAGCATTTTCCATCTTGACTACACTCTGATATCACGTGGCCACATGTGGCCATTTCGTCTGTGAAATGTTAGAGGCTGTGCTATACCAAACATGTTGCTCAGAACTCTCTGCTCCAGCTGATCGTAGTTCTCAAGCGTATGAGGCAACAATAACAGGAAATGCTGACATGTAAATGCATGGCATATAGCCCTGATTAACCATTTGTCATCCTACTATTTCAGCTTCTTTTAAAATGTTCCAGTTTCTCTCTTCAGTGTTGAAAGGACACTTGTCTGCCCTTGCTAATCATTTTGCAAAATGCACACATAGGAAAGTGTTGGGCCTATTCCAGGCCCACTTTCCATTTGGTTGGAAAGCATTACCAGGCAGCACCCACTAGACCAGTGGTTCTCAACCGGTGGGTCCCCAGATGTTTTTGGACTTCAGCTCCCAGAAGCCCTGAGCATTGACCATAGTGGCTGGGGCTTCTGGGAGCTGAAGTCCACAAACATCTGGGGACCCACAGGTTGAGAACCACTGCACTAGACACTGAGAGTGTAAACTAGCCTTTCTGGTCATTGTCAGTGGCTTCAGGGATGCTGAGAGTTGTAGTCAAGATCTGAAAGGGGCCAATTGGGGGACCAGATATAACAGATGGAGATGGGGCTTTGTAGCAGACAGTCAATGCAGAAGGGGATTTCCTGAGGGTAGGAACTCTTAAACCCAACAGAAGGTGGCCTAACAGAAATCATGTTCCCTGTTTTGCATTTACTCTTCTAATTTATAAATGAAAGAGCAGAATTTGCTAAAATAATTCTAATCCAATGCCTTTCCTTTTGAGAACAAGAAAAAAATGTTACTGGCTAACCATGAAATGGGGAAAAGGAAACGATGGAAAAATGACCATCTGTCAATCTGTTCCAGCATATGATGCCGTGTTTCCAGAGCCAATTCTTCAATTCTAACTAATGTATTTTCCATCTGAATGTATGAATTGTGTATTTCTTATGTTCAGGCAGCCTGACAAATGCAACCATAAAGAGACTGATATTTTAAACCAAAGCCTGATTTTGTACCTCTCGCTTCAGTGAAAAAGACTGACATCTCCATGTGACATTACTATGAGCTTATTATTGGACAAATGACTTTTTATTTGGGGTGTAGAGGAAGCATAGTAAAGAAGCTTTGAGCTCTGAAAGAGATTGTTCACAGATGATGATGAACACCTTTCCTCTTCTTGTTTTCTGAGTTGTCATTCACTTTGCCTTGCCAGCTCAAGTACTAATTTGCTGAAAGGAGGTTAGTCACTTCCGTGAATGACGACAAGCATGAGATCAGTCTCCTAATTAGTCACAAGTGTTACATGAGTGTATGAAGTACTTTCGTCAACTAACATTAAAGAACTTAATGAAGGGGAAAGAAAAAGAAGCAGCCTGTTACTGAGAAGAACAAAGATGGGAACTCCCAAGAATTTTTTTTTTAGCTAACAAAAAGAGGAAAGTGTGCCAAGTGTGCATTGAAATTTATAACAAGTATACAGAAGGACAGAAGACAAGATTATACAACTTTAATCCTTCTTTCACTTTTCTTTTGTTTATTTGTTCTTTCATCTGGGTACATGACTTTGTTCCCACAGGGTTTCTGTCTTCTATGAAATACAGAACAATTAAAAATGGACCATGACATGATTTACCTGTTTAATTAGAATCTAGATGTAAGCCTTCATGTAGAAGAATAGAACAGTTATGAGAATCTGAAAGAGTTTTGTACACATAAAGGTGATTTCTTTTTAGCTTCTGGAAAGATAAGGTTTTGTTTCAGATATCCGTAAAACAAAGATACATTTAAACAAGTCTCCAAGCTGAAGGCTTTTCTGCCATGAGCTCCTGTGGAAACTTCATTTTTACTTAGTTTGAGTCACTTTCTGCTGAGCCTGTTACTGCTTGAACTAATCACATGGAAAACCCATGAGTTGTGTCATGGCTATTGTTGCTAGCTTCAAATAGAGAAGAGAACTGGCAAAGACCATCTGTGACTATACTTCTCCTAAGAAAACCCTATGAAATCCATAGGGTTGTCAACAGGCAACTCGAAAGTCTGCATGTACATGCACACACACAACACATTGGCTGACATTGATTGTCATTTGTCATCTTAATTCCTCTCATATTTAAGGAGATGCTCCCTTCTTAGCTCTAGCTCTAGTTTTTTTATAGCTACCCTAAATAGTTTGTTGTCACCAGCAAACATGGCCACTTCACCATTCACCCCCAACTCTAGATATCTAATCAATAAGTTAAAAAAGCAACCATTCTCAGATATTCCTACTGTGGCAGAGCTTGTAGTGTGTGGAGAGTGGATGGGGCTATGGTTTGAAGGGGTGGCCACTTTATGTAGGGGTGTGGCCACGAGCCGGGATGCCTCAAAAACATTGCTGCCTGGGGCGAACCGCCCCTTCTGTCCTCCTGTCCCTATGTGATTGCATTCCTAGTGGATCTCAAAGCTCACATATGACTATTGAAAGAACTGGGCATTGCTACTCTCTACTTCCTCATCTTTAACCTCTTTTGAACTCATAGAAGGCCTTTTCTGCTAAATACAGGTCTGCTAAATTTTCAGGCACCTCTGGTGAAGGACTTTGTCAAAAACCTTTTGTCAAAAGCCTTTTGGAAATCCAAATAAACAGGATACTAGATCACTCTTGTCCATGCATTTCTTAACACTTTTATTAGACAGGACACATAATGATTTAATTGTAAATATCAGAGTTTTCTGGTATGCCATACTAGTATCTTAAAATATTAAGTATTCTTGCTATGCATTACTATCCACCAAATTCTGGATCTGTTTACTGTAGTGTTGTGATATTTATTTGACAGCTAATATTGTTAAATTTTGAGCGACAATGCTTCAAAACTTTTCTCATTGATATTTTCTAAGGTCCTGATGTTATCCATCTAAAAAGCAACTCTCTCTATGAAAATCTAGCTCTTTTGTACTACTGAGTCCTTAATAAATAGGAGTTTAATGTTCTTAATTGCTATTAAGGTTGTCACGTGTGTTACCTCCCAGACTGAATTAGCCTGAACGAAATTAATGTATCTACTACCAAAAACCTCCCCAAGGAACAAAAAGAAAATACTATAAAATATTTGCATTCCTATACTTGGATCCCAATGGCATTTAATAAGGCTATCATTTGGGAGAAGGGGGAATAAGGTCAGTTTCTTAGAAATTTATAAGCTCATTTGTGAGTATTGTTTGGGATGCAAGTTGAGTGTAATTGCACATAGAGTTCTGGTAATTGAACATTCATCTGAGCAGCTGCTTGTTTAGCTGGGCAGTGACACAATGATAATGGTCTTTGCCTATGGGAACACCTGCAGTTCTCTCTCTTTCTGTCTCTGGATGATGGCATGTCCTTGCTTTTGCTTAATTTTGATCCACAAATAATGATCTGCTTGCTAGAGGTTTTCCCAAGGATGGCATTATCCCCTTTAGACACACATTACCCAACTGCACATTTTCCCTTTCTCTTCACCACAGTACTACTCTATTGAATGATTAAAAGAACAAGGAGGTATAGCAAAAAAAAAAAAAAATCCACTCAACACTGTATGGAGGATATAGTATCTTCCATAAAAGGAAGATCTAGGGAACATTAAGTCAAGGATAAAGGAGGAAACATAATATATCATACACATGATATGCAAGTCTGTGGCATGAACCTGTGGGTATGCATTGCCTTAGTCTGAGAAAAAAAAGGACTGATCGTTATTTTTATTGAAGGATGGCACTAAGAAGATTCAGATCTCTCTTTTGTCCCAGTTCCTAATCATTATCCTGAATGCAGCTTGTAAGCTGCCTGCAAGGTATAACTCCATTTTTCTTGTACTGGAATTGATTGATAAAACTATGACTATTTTGGCTTTCATTGCTTTTAAACTACCTTTACTCTCACTGAGGGAGAGGTATTGTCATCCAGATCTTGCCAGTGACTACAGAGGAGCCTGAGCTGAATCTCCAGTGTTTAAGTTATGGGGTTTGCTTGAAGAGTTCATAAATCAATGGTATATGCAATGTTCCTTTGATTAAAATTCATGATGTTGTGAGAGTTTTGTTATTATAGAGAACTTTTATTTTCGAATAATGCCACTAGTGGAATTCCTGTGCATTAGCCCTCATTATCATGACTGCAGTCATCCTTGGAGTAGGGATGTGCATATCTATAAAACTTGCATCTGTAGGTACTTCCTCTCTTTCCCACTCCCGTGTCCAGGCCATTCTTAGTTCCTCTAGTGGTGTTTTTAGGACAAAATCTGACCCATTTGATTACAGTTTGACTGTATTCCCCTTCTTCCTTCCTTCCTTCCTTCCTTCCTTCCTTCCTTCCTTCCTTTGGAAATAAGGTCATATTTGTGCTAATTTTTAAATAGTTTGTATTGTGTGAGCACATTCAATATGTGTCTAAGGCTGAATGGGGATTCAGACTCTGGTCTCCCAGCATCCTAGTCAATCACCCAAACCACTGCACTATGCTGCCTCATTTGAGCACACTCACCCCATATTCATTCATTATGACATGTGTCTAAGTAGCAGTGATGTAGACTCAAGTCAACTGACTTGGTCTCAGGTTGGATTTAAGTTGCTTCAGTTCAGCTTCAGCTCAGACTTGACTCAGCAATAAATAATGCACTGACTAAACTCCACTCATAACTTGTATATTTTTAGTGACTGACTTGCTGACCTTGGTTGAGTCACATAACCCATTCATCCAGAAACCTAACAACTTTGAACAACACTTCCATCTCTTTTTGTCTACTGGTCACATGATGATCTGTCTCAAGCCCAAAGTGTGGGTACATTTCTCAGAGAGGAGCAGCGAATGTGTTAGGTAACAGACTTGAGGAAGAAGGATCCTTCCTTCTAAAGCTTTTGAAGCTTCAGTAATGGAGAGTAAGAAGGATCCTATTTGCCAGTTCTGAAAAATCCTCCAGCTTCAGAAATGGGAAGTCAAAAGGATCCTATTCCCCACTTCCTAAGCTATAGATGGCAAAATTGCAAATGTGGAGGACCAACTCTGCTTAAATTCTTAAAATTGACTTTATTTGACTCTGTCCAGAAATTCTGGAATATAGGTAGGGATATAAAGTTGGCTCCCAGACATGAGACTTGACTTGAAGCTGTAGTTAAGGATTTAAGACTTGACTTGAGACTTAAAGGTAGAGACTTGAGACTTGACTTGAGACTTGGAATAAAAGACGTAAATACATCACTATTAAGCAGCATATATGCATTTTATTTCTACTGTTTTCAAATGCTCACATAAATTGGGTTAAGAGGTGTCTGCAGACTCTGGAGTGCAAAACAGGAACTGGCCTACAATGCGCTACTAAAGTCTGGGGAATGTGCACGCAAAGTGTGCTTGAGAGAATTCCTCACATGCTTCTGGTGAGGAGAACTAGTATCCAGCCTGAATACAAACCCAATGGATATATATCTACAGGTGTTTACTTTGCTCTATCACTTCTATCTTGAAAGACAGGATATAAATAGGATTTTTAGAAGAGTGACTTCTGTATTGACACTTAAGAAAGAGATGATTGCATCTGATGAAAGACAGTGTATTATTTGAACACAATGGGGCAATGATGGAGCAGAGCCCTTTCATCAGTGCTGTGAGCACCCTGGAGGGATGCCATGATCTTAACCTATTTATTCCATAGATCCACCCCATCTGGACAGATCACAGGATTTTAATAACAGTAAAAAAGTATTTTATTCAATATAAGAACATAGAACTGATAAAGATAATAAAACTTTGCCTCTAGGCGTATATTCTAAATAAATAGAGTCCTGAGAAAACAGGGCAAAGAAAGGCAATGGAGAAAGAAATTTAATTGGGGAAGACATGTAAAAAAAAAGAAATCAATACATTTTGTGGTGCTTCTTAAAGTGTGGAAGAGACAAGAGTGCATGAATCTCTTCTATTTAATGGTGCCCTCCGTCATGTTTCAATCATTTTGTGGTGGGGAAAGAGCTTGAAAAATTAAACTGGGAAAAATGCCTTCATTTTTTTCTAAGATATGCCTAAGGGAACTGTTTAAGAAGAACCATGTTGGGGTTAGACCAAAGTCCTAACTAGTCCAAAATTCTGTTCACACCCTAGCCTGTACAACAGTGCATGGTGGCCACTGGCTGATGGAAAGCCCGGTGGACATGAGTGCAGCTGCACATTTTGCACTCTGCAGCAGCTGATGTGCTGGAGGAGGCATCTTGACTAGTAGCTTCACTAGAGCCACAAATGGGAAAATATTGAACTCTAGCTTTGTTGTGGGGGAAGCAGGGCGTTTGAATGGTGTTTTCCATGCTCAATTGATATGAAGCATAAGCTTTTTTTTGTTCAGGTAACCTGATCACGTTACGTTATTTGCTGTGGAAGAAAGCCTTTTCTTTGTGTATGGAGAAACACAGGCATCATGATACTGAGCAGAAGCCTGTGTTGAACAAGCCACAACAATGGTTTCACCCATCTAGGCTGCCAAGGTTTCTATTGTACTAATGATAAAAAGAAGATAAAATCACTTCTTCTGTTATCATTCTTCACAGTTCATGTTTGGTGTGTTATGTGGGGATTATAGTTCCTGTTAACAATGAAGCAAGCCCACAATTTCTGCTCAGTTCTTGCTACTGGCTCAGAATGTACCTGTTAATCTTTGCATTCCCAAAATAAACTGTGAAAGATAGAATCATGCCTGGGAGAATACAGTGAAATAGTTGAAGTTATGTTCAATATTATTTTTCCATGATGAGAACAGAATTAGCTAGAGCATCAGCATTATTGGGAATTAGAAATTATTCTCTATAAATTCTCTATAAATATTCACTCTCTTGCAGCTAAATCTTCCACTGTGGAAGGCTGATGTAAGCCTAAAGACTGAATCAAAAGCTCACTTCAAGTGGATGCTATAGATGCTGAAAAGTGTCCCCCACACTTCAAGACTTTGGGCAAGAGTCACTCTATTTACCAAATGGTTGGAACTGATCACATCCAAAATTTCTGTGCCACTGCTATTTTGTACTTGTTGGTGGGGTAGGGCATGGCAGTGCTTCATGTGATCCTTCCTGTCCCAGCCATATGGTAGGTTGCTTACAAATATTTACAGGCATGCCTCAGTTAACAAAGCCTCTGACAAAGTAGCTCCTTTTTATAAAGTCTGAGTTTTTTTCTGCTCACCCCACCCCTCTTCTTTTCCTCATCTCTCTAGATGGAAATTTTTTTAACAGCATTTGGAGAGAGATGAAGGAGGACTGGAGAAACACAGCCTTTCAGCTGCTGGGTTTCAGCAGTGTGTCTGCTGCTGCAAACAGTGCAATAAAGTATGAGCAGAGAAAGAATGGGATTTTGTCCTAGCCAATCCTACCCTACCTTTATGATCTACAGTCCTACCACCATCTGAAGCTTCCTTGGTGGGAACACAGGAGTCATAGAATCATAGAATCATAGAAATGTAGAGTTGGAAGAGACCACACGGGCCATCCAGTCCAACCCCCTGCCATGCAGGAACACCCTCAAAGCACTCCCGACAGATGGCCATCTAGCCTCTGCTTAAAAACCTCCAAAGAAAGAGACTCCACTACACTCCGAGGCAACATATTCCACTGCCGGACAACCCTGACCATCAGGAAGTTCCTCCAGTACCAGTACCTCCCTCGATCTAGACACCATACTCCTATTGATGCAGCCGAGAATTGCATTGGCTTTTTTGGCTGCCGCATCACAGTGCTGACTCATGTTCAGCTTGTGGTCTGTGAAGACTCCTAGATCCCTTTCACACGTACTGCTATCCAGCCACGTGTCCCCCATCCTATACTTCTGTGTTCCATTTTCTCTACCTAAGTGTAGGACCTTACACTTCTCTCTGTTGAATTTCATTTTGTTAGCTTTGGCCCAGCTCTCCATCTATCCAGGTCATTTTGAATTTTGATCCTGTCCTCTGGTGTATTAGCAACCCCTCCCAATTTGCTGTCATCTGCAAATTTGATGAGCATGCCCTCTATTCCTTCATCCAAGTCGTTGATAAAAATATTGAACAGCACTGGGCCCAGGACAGAACCCTGTGGCACCCCGCTAGTCACTTCTCTCCAGGATGAAAAGCAGCCATTCGTGATCACCCTTTGGGTTCAGTCAGGTTCAGTCGATCAACCAATTACAAATCCAACTAACAGTAGCCCTGTCCAGCCCACATTTTACCAGCTTCATTGCAAGAATGTCATGGGGAACTTTGTCAAAGGCCTTGCTGAAATCGAGATATGCTACATCAGTGGTTCTCAACCTGTGAGTCCCCAGATGCTTTTGGACTTCAGCTCCCAGAAGCCCTGAGCATTGACCATAGTGGCTGAGGCTTCTGGGAGCTGAAGTCCACAAACATCTGTGGACCCACAGGTTGAGAACCACTGTGCTACATCCACTGCATTCCCTTCATCTATCAAGCTAGTGACTCTATCATAAAAAGAGATAAGATTAGTCTGGCATGACTTATTTTTGAGAAATCCATGTTGACTTCTCGTGATTACCGCCTTGCTTTCTAAGTGATTAGAAACTGACTGCTTAATGATCTGCTCCAGGATCTTTCCGGGTACTGATGTCAGGCTGACTGGGCGATAATTAGTTGGGTCCTCTTTTTTCCCTTCTTGAAGATGGGGACAACATTTGCCCTCTTCCAGTCTGCTGGAACTTCTCCTGTCCTCCAAGATTTCTCAAAGTTTATAGCAAGTGATTCCGAAATGACCTCTGCCAGCTTTTTTAATATCCTACAATGCAATTCATCTGGCCCTGGAGACTTGAATTCATCCAGTGTGGCCAGGTATTCCTCTACCACCTCTCTACCTATTATGTGCCTCATTTCCCCTGCTTCCTCACCCGCTCCCCAACCGCCAGGTTGAGTGCTTGTATCCTTCTGGGAAAAAACTGAGACAAAGAAGGTGTTAAGTTGTTCTGCCTTTTCTCTCCCCCCTGTTAGTAATTCACTATCTTCTCTGTGCAGTGACCCTATCGTCTCCTCCTTTTTTCTTTTGCTGCGGACATATTTAAAAAAGCCCTTTTTATTGTTTTTAATGTCTCTGGCCAGCCTAAGTTCGTTCTGTGCTTTGGCTTTTCTGACCTCCTCCCTACATCTCCGGGCCACTTGCTTAAATTCTTCTTTGGTGGTTTCCCCTTCTTCCATTTCCTGTACATGTTTCTCTTAACACTTAGCTCAGCTGAGAGTTCTTTAATCAACCATTCTGGTTTCTTCAGATGCCTTCCATTTTTCCTCCTTATTGGCTTATTTTCCTCCTTATTAGACTGTGCCTTCAGTATCTCTTTTTTAAGGAATTCCCATGCCTCCTGAACAATTTTCCCTTTTACTATTCTTGACCACGGAATTCCAGCCAGCAGCTCCCTAAGTTTACAGAAGTCCGCTTTTCTAAAATCTATGATGAGTGTCTGGCTACACTTATCTTCTCCTTCCCACTGAATGCCAAATTCCAGCAGGGCATGGTCACTCCCCCCTAAAGATCCAACCACTTTTACCTCATTAACAAGGTCATCCCTGTTGGTCAGGATCAGATCTAGAATATTTGATTCCCTTGTGGCCTCTTCCACCTTCTAGACCATGAAGTTGTCTGCAAGACAAGCAAGAAACTTGCTGGACCTTGCTGTCTCAGTGGCTACTCCCACCCTGTGGAGTTCCCTTTCATGGGAGGACCCTTCCCTGCTTTCCTTTCAGTAGCAGGCAAAAACATTTCTGTTCAAGCAGGATTTCGATGTGTGAGCAGGAAAGCCTTTCATTTTTTATTGGGAAGTTCTATTTTGGTTTTTAAGTTCTGAATGTTTTTATAATGATTTGATGGTGTTTTGTATGGTTCTTTTTGTTTCACATTTTATTGTAAATAGTTTTTAACTGTTCTTGAAGTCACCTAGGGTACCACTCTGGGAGAAAGGTAGCATATAAATGCAATAAATAAATAAAAAGTAGCAGTAGTAGTGGTAGTAATGCCAGCTGTTGCTGGAATCTCTTACTGAGCATACATGAAAAGTAAAACAGAGAGAATGGGGAGAAGTGAGTTAGTTTACTTCATCAGATACCCCCATTGCATTGAAAAACATAGATCTGGAAGTATAGCTACCAAAATGGAAGTCATAAGAAAAGTAGAAGTTCATGACATAAAAAAATATCTAGCTATCATTGTTGCCTCTTAATATTCTCTTCTGTAAGCTAAACATACCCAGCTCCCTAAACCATCTTCATAGGGCATGGTTTCCAGGCCTTCTACCATTTTAGTCACCTTCTTCTGGATGTGTTCCAGTTTGTCAATGGTCCTTTCTGCACCGGGTTATTAAAACAGTGCAGAGCGGCCTCTGACGGAGGTCTTCTGCACCATAGAGTGGACTGGGGTGGACTACTTTTTGTAGTTCCGCACCTCAGTCCGGTTCAGAGTGACCGGAACTGTTTGCGCAGCGTGCTTTTTAAAAACCTCTTTTTAGACGTTTTTAAAAAGCACAGAGCGCACAACTCCGTGTAGCTCTGTCCCCACACTCGGGTGCAGATTTGCAGGCGCGCACAAGTGCCTGCCTACAGATCTGCTGAGGGCGGGCTTTAAGCTGGTGAGCTTCCCAGGTTGGTGGAAAGCCTCCACCAACCAGAAGCCGCCTTTTTGGATGCCGGAGCAGTGCGGAGCGACGAGCTCGCACTGCTCCTCGTCCTGACGGACTCGCCTGGATGCTAAAGAAGTCCGGTGAGTAGCGTTTTTTGCAGTTCCTTTCCGACATGCAGAAAGGGCCAATATCCTTCGTGAACTGTGGTGCCCAGAAATGGACACAGTGTTCCAGATTAGGTCTGACTAAAGCAGAATAGAGTGGGACTATTACTTCCCTTGACCTAGGCACTATATTATTGATGTAGCCCAGAATCACGTTTGCTTTTTTAGCTGCCACATCACACTGCTGACTTTTGTTCAACTTGTGGTCTACTAAGACTCCTAGATCTTTTTCACATGTACCGTGGTCAAGCCAAGTGTCACCCATCTCATATCTGTGCATTTCATTTTTTTCTGCCTAAGTATAGCACCATACATTTCTCCCTGTTGAAACTCCTTGTTAATTTTTGCCCAGTGCTCTAATCTGTTAAGATCATTTTGAACAGACCCCTGCTCCCTGTTGTTGTTATGTGCTTTCAAATTTATTCTGACTCATGCAGAGACTATCCTGGAGATTTCTTGTCAAGATTTATTCAGAAATTTGCCATTCCTTCTCTTAAGGTTGAGAGAATCTGACTTGCCCAACGTCAAGCAGTGAGTTTCTATGCCAAAGCAGGGATTCAAACCCATTATCAGCACCTTGTTGCAACACTCAAACAAATATGTCATGCTGGCTCCACTACATTACACTAGTTCCCTGACACCCTTTCTGTAGGCCCAAAACTGTGCCAGCCCTGGAGTTGGTATAATTAATTCCCTCCCATAGTGGAGTGGATGCGGTAGTAACTCCACCACGTTGTTGTTATTGTTTTGTGCCTTCAAGTTGTTTCTGACTTACGGTGACCCTAAGGCAAACCTATCATAGAGTTTTCTGGGGCTAAGAGTGTGTGACGCACCCAGGGTCATCCAGTGGGTTTCCATGGCTAAGCAGGGAACCAAACCCTGGTCTCTAGGGTCATAGTCTAATGCTCAAACCACTAAATCACGCTGATCCCACTACACACCCTCTACTTAGAAATGATCTGGAATGGAAAAGAATGGAATCTCGGGTAATCATGTGGGAAAGAGACACGGACTGGAAAAATAAAGATTCACTCATTCCAAATTTAGACATAATGTAAAAACGTTTTGCTAACAAAGGACTTTCCTTCTGTTACTGCAGTCTGCCAAACAGAATGGTGCAAAATGGGGAATACAAAACCCTCTTACATCCAAATTTATCACCATGGAATAGTTTCATCTCTTCTTTAAAGCATGTGAATCCATTTAGTTCTCATTCAGAGATGGATAAATGGAAAGATTCCAATCTTTAATTGCTGTTTATTGAATGCTTTGCTTTTCTATGAAGGAAAGGTACCCTGGACTCTAACGGATACATTGAGATATCAAGCTGATGTCTCAAAGATTCAAGAAATCATACCAAAGGACCCTGGGTGCAGCATGCATTCATGCTTTTTATTGTTGTGAGTCTTTCTAAAGAAAAAAAAGGGGGTTGTGCAGAAAATCGAACTGATAGTGGACTGTGGTTGTTGTTGTTTCCCATTGCCAAGAATTTCATGGTGGCTGCTTCGGTTCAGGTTTGAAACTGGGGGAGGGCAAAAAAAACCATCCCAAAGACAATTAAATATTGTAAATCTTCTCAGAAAATATCATTCTTAATAATCAAGATAACCAATGTACTTCAGAAACAAAGGTGGGACCAGTACAAAGGAAACTGTTCTTAAAAGGAAACTGTGCATGCTTTCAGCCAAATTGGAATTTTGTTTATTATGATGATGATGGCATATGTTTGTTTATCCCCAATTCTCATGTGACAGAGACGAAGCAGTTCAATGGTTATATAATACTTTTGTTTATAAGATCAAGGACAGTGACTTCAGTATAGCTGTTATGAGAATAAGTCACCTTTGAAATGGATGGGCTCTGGAGCTCAAGTATTTTAGCAGTGATGCACCACAACTCTGGCCATGCTTTATCTGATTTCCTGTCTCAGCGGTACTGGTTTCTGTAAGCAAAAGCATGCTAACAGGATTAATTGGTTAGGCTCTCTTTTTCTTCTCTGCATGTGTTTCACTTCTTCCCCAAGAATAAGGCATTCCATCTCTTAGACCAACATCAGACATGAAAGACTAAAACCCAGGCTGGCAGCTAACTTTTGACATGTTTTTGAACATGTTGCCAGTGCAGTGCTTTATTCCCACTGATGCATTCCCATCGGCTTAGGAGCCCTTGTAATCACTATTTTTTTTTCTGTTTCACGCTGGAAATTGAGGAAAGAACAGTGCTCTGCAGTAGAGCACATGCTTTTCATGAACAACACTCCAGATTCAGTTCCTAGCACTTCAGTTCAAGCTGGGTTAGGATCATAGAATCATAGAAATGTAGAGTTGGAAGAGACCACAAGGGCCATCCAGCCCAACCCCCTGCCATGCAGGAAAACCCTCAAAGCACTCCCGACAAGTGGCCATCCAGCCTCCGCTTAAAAACCTCCAACGAAGGAGAATCCACCACACCCTGTGGCAGCACATTCCACTGCTGGATAGCCCTGACCGTCAGGAAATACTTCCTGAGGTTCAGGCGGAATCTCCCCTCCTGCAGCTTGCATCCATTGCTCCTTGTCCTGGTCTCAAGAGCAGGAGAAAACAAGCCCACTCCCTCCTCGACATGACATCCCTTCAAATATTTAAACATGGCTATCATGTCCCCTCTCAACCTTCTCTTCTGCAGACTAAACATACCCAGCTCTCTAAGTCTGTCCTCATAGGGCATGGCTTCCAGGCCCCTCACCATTTTGGTTGCCCTCCTCTGGACCTGCTCCAGCTTATCCATATCCTTCTTGAATTGGGGTGCCCAGAATTGGACGCAGTATTCCAAATGAGGTCTAACCAATGCAGAATAAAGTGGTACCAATACCTCCCTCGATCTAGACACCATACTCCTATTGATGCAACCAAGAATTGCGTTGGCTTTCTTGGCTGCCTCATCACACTGCTGACTCATGTTCAGCTTGTAGTCTATTAAGACTCCTAGATCCCTTTCACACGTACTGTTAGCCAGCCACGTGTCCCCCATCCTATATTTCTGCACACCATTTTTTCTGCCTAAGTGTAGGACCTTACATTTCTCTCTGTTGAAATTCATTTTGTTAGCCTTGGCCCAGCTCTCCAATCTGTCCAGGTCCTTTTGAATTTTGATCCTGTCAGCAGGCGTATTAGCAACCCCTCCCAATTTGGTGTCATCTGCAAATTTGATCAGCATGCCCTCTATTCCTTCATCCAAGTCATTAATGAAGATATTGAACAGCACTGGGCCCAGGACAGAACCCTGTGGCACCCCGCTAGTCACTTCTCTCCAGGATGAGAATCTGCTATTGGTGACCACCCTTTGGGTACGGTCAGTCAGCCAGTTACAAATCCACCTGACAGTAGCCCTGTCCAGCCCACATCTTACTAGCTTCTTTGCAAGAATGTCATGGGGAACTTTGTCAAAGGCCTTACTGAAATCAAGATATACTATGTCCACAGCATTCCCTTCATCTATCAAGCAAGTAACTCTATCATAAAAAGAGATAAGATTAGTCTGGCATGACCTATTTTTGAGAAATCCATGTTGACTTTTCATAATTACGGCATTGTTTTCTAAGTGATTAAAAACTGACTGTTTGATGATCCGCTCCAGGATCTTTCCAGGTACTGATGTCAGGCTGACTGAGCGATAATTATTTGAGTCCTCTTTTTTTCCCTTCTTGAAGATGGGGACAACATTTGCCCTCCTCCAGTCTGCCAGAACTTCTCCTGTCCGCCAAGAGTTTTCAAAGATTATAGCAAGAGGTTCCGCAATGACCTCTGCTAGTTCTTTTAAAATCCTAGGATGCAATTCATCTGGCCCTGGAGACTTGAATTCATCCAGTGTGGCCAGGTATTCCTGTACTACCTCTCTATCTATTCTGTGCTGCATTTCCCCTACTTCCTCACCTGCTCCCCAACCGCCAGGTTGAGTGTTTTTATCCTTTTGGGAAAAAACTGAGGTGAAGAAGGTGTTGAGGAGTTCTGCCTTTTCTCTTCCTCCTGTTATTAATTCACCATCTTCCCTGCGCAGTGACCCTATCATCTCCTTCTTTTTCCTTTTGCTGCGGATGTATTTAAAAAAGCCCTTTTTGTTGTTTTTAATGTCTCTGGCCAGCCTAAGTTCATTCTGTGCTTTAGCCTTTCTGACCTTCTCCCTACATCTCCTGGCTACTTGCTTATAATCTTCTTTGGTGATTTCCCCCTTCTTCCATTTCCTGTACATGTTTTTCTTAACACTTAGCTCAGCCGAGAGCTCTTTATTCAACCATTCCGGTTTGTTCAGATGCCTTCCATTTTTCCTCCTTAATGGCACAGTTTTAGCCTGTGCCTTCAGTACCTCCCTTTTAAAGAACTCCCATGCATCCTGAACTCGTTTCTCATTGACTATTCTTGACCACGGGATTTCAGCCAGCAGCTCCTTCAGTTTACAGAAGTTTGCTTTTTAAAATCTAAGACGAGTGCCTGGCTACACTTGTCTTCTCTTCCCCACTGAATGCCAAATTCTAATAGGGCATGGTCACTCTCTCCTAAAGATCCAACCAGTTCTACATCATTAACAAGGTCTTCCCTGTTGGTCAGGATCAGATCCAGAATATTTGATCCCCTTGTGGCCTCTTCCACCTTCTGGACCATGAAATTGTCTGCAAGACAAGCAAGAAACTTGCTGGACCTTTCCATAATCACAGTATGCTCTTTCTGGTCAGTGTAGACTGGCAGTATGGGAGTCTCCTCCATTTACACAAACATACATCAGAATACAGGTCAGTTCCTAATACATGATCCAATCTTTGATCTCTTTACCTTATTATTGTCTACACTAGGTATGGGCAATTTTTCATCCTCCAGATGTTTTTGGATTCATCAACTCTAGCCAGTACAGTGGATTCTCCATATATGCGACCTCCAGATCTGCAAATTGCAGGATGTTACATCCTATACATAAAACGGCAGCTATGTCAACACAGATGTGCTGAAGTGTCTGCATGCATGTCACTGCCATTTAATAATATAGGACACGATCATTCACCATTTTTTTGTGCTAATTGTCGAGGGTTGTGGAACTGAATCCTCACAGATACTGTGGGTCCACTGTATAGGGAATGAAAGGAGCTGCAGTCTCACAACATCTAGAGGACCACAAATTTCCTGTTCCTAGAGTAGACAATAATGAACAGGAGGAACCAGATTACATACAGAGATCTTCCTGGGTTTCTATACCAGCAGAGGTATCTTCTCCACTCCCTGTGTTTCTTTTATCAATGAAACAATCTGTCAGTTTCACTTTTTCACACATCCAGACTTTTAAACCTTAAGTTCTTTGTCTCCTGAATATGGAGGACTTTGTGAATTTTCGTTTCAAGTTGAAGCATGCGTGGTTGAAATGACATTCTCCAACATGCTCTGATATTCTCCAGACAAATTCAGTTAGTACACCTATCACCAGTAAAAGGTTGTCATAATAGTGTTGAATATATGACGTGTCTCAGGAAAGGAGTTGCAGCCTTCATTCACCACTATCTTTGTTGAAAACACAAAGACTCAAACTAGTTGTAAGCATTCAGATCAATACCACTATGGGTCTGCCTATTCCTGTATCTGGTGGTTTCAATTTCTTCTATATTCATTAAAAAAAAAATCTCAGGTTCTTTATATCTCAAACATGAACAGGAGTGGAGAAGATAAAAGTGTAAAAATGTAATTTTCAAGATTCTGATCCTTGGCTTTTGTTTACTGTTTGTCTTATTTATAGATGTTTTGACACATATTTTTGTAATCCAAAAAGGGAGATGATTACCAATTTATAAAACCACTTAAAAATATATAAAGTACAGCAAAATTTCCCCCTAATTTTTTTCATACCTGTATTTTAGAAATGTAGAACTTTCCTAAAAATATTTTCTGACTGGCATCCTGTTTTTAGTAGGTATCAGATTGTTAGCTGGACTTAATGATCTGATAAAATTGGACATTCACGTTTATTATTGCTTAATGACCAGATGTGCCCCCCAAAACCTACCTCTTAAGGCACACAGCACCCAACAGAAGGTCTCAGACTATGCATCAACATGCATAGGATCCCTTCCCTGCTACAGTAATAATAACTGACTGTTGAATCTAATGTATGACATTATGTGTCTGTGAAAATTAGAATTGTCGCTAGCCTCAATATCATCGCAGAAAAATAAATGAGTGTGTGAATGCTGAATTTCAAGACCTGTAATTAAGTACTAATGCAATTGCGTTTGAGAGGAGCAGATGTGGCAGGACCCCAAGGAGTGCCTCCAGCTTCCTGTTCTCAATACACTCCACAATGGGGAGAATGCTTCAGATGTGATTTCCCCATGCCCTAGTCTGCAACACCCGCGAAACTCCTTAGTTGGGGCACTGCCTGGCTGAAAAAGTAGGTTTGAAGGGCTTGGCATTGTTGGACAGAGCTCTGTCATTGCTCTTATGTCTGACAATGCCGGATCTCAGCCTATGCATTTATATTTTGAGATGTAAAATGCTCATAAAATTTCTCAACCTTCACAGAAGGATGTCTTCACACACTGAGGAACTGCACTGAGAACACAGCCAATCTCTAGGAGACTTTTTTTTAACAATTCAAGTTTTTTTAAAGGATTTGTGTGTGTGTGTGTGTGTGTGTGTGTGTGTGTGAAAGAAACTAACACTTTATACAAAAAGACGTATTTTCCACAAAATGGATAGTTTTCTGGACAAAAATTGTCCTTTTTTTTTTTTTGCATGAAAACCCTGTTTTTGCACTGATAATTACCCCCCCAAAAAAAGTTGTGAAATAAGAAATAACAGTCAAATAAATGCAAAACCTCTTGTAATACCACCCAATGGGAAGAAAACTTTTGAAATGTTTCATTTGTATCTGTGAGAATTGAAAAACAACAACCATAAAACAATTCAGTCCATCTGGAATATGTACTTTGTAACTTCATGTAAATACTTTTATAGTTTATAAAAGAGGGTTAAACTGGATTCAAATATTTATTGCCATCAGTCTTTTTTGGAGGACTGTAAGTATGATACTGTGTTATCTCCATATAGTTTGTTCTTGTAATTGCATTGCGGTTATTTTGTTAACACTGAGATGGAGCATAGATACTAAAATTTCTTTAAAAAATCAAAATACAGGAAGGTTTTCTTCCCAGTAAACGTGCCCAGAATCTTTTCCCTGCTGCAATGAGAACTAGTTGTTGAATTTAATGTATTAAATTATGTGAATTAGTAGCAAAGTTTGTCTCTAGCTTGAATATCATCACAGAAGAATAAATAAAGCAGTGCAAGAATGCTGCATTTCAAGCCTTGTAACTAAGTGCTAATACAATAAGGTTTGGAGAATACTCTACATTTGGAAATAATGAACTACTGGATTCTTCCCTTATCAGAGCAATTTGAAACAAACCTTAAGGGAACAGATTTCGTCTGCTATAAACATCATGTCTCAGAGGCTACTGAATACTAAAATAAAAGTGGCTGAACCTTTTACGGCTTTCCCTAAGGCCAGAAGTCCTCTGTGAGTCCCTGCAGTAATCAGCCATTGATCAAAATGATGTAGCAGACACATATTTCTTAAAGAAAAGGGAAAGAGTCCATATATTTCCCGAAAGGATTTGAGCAATTTTACATAGAGCAACAGCCTCTGAATATTGCCATCTAGCTTCTGTTACAGATTGGTTTTGCATTTAAAATGTTAGTTTCTGTCCCTTATGGCTATAGGAGAAGAAAACTGGAGAACTACTAACCCTCAAAACCCCAAGGAGCTCTTCCACAGTGGCAGAGAATGTTGACTGCTACTGTGTGTTGTCCCATCCTCAATTTTTATTTTTGGGAGGAAGCCTGCAGATTCCACTGTTAATTATAATGTCAAAGTAAGAGAATTTAAGGTGATTTTAAAAAACAGTTGAGGAAAAGAAAACTTAGGCCCTTTCCACACGAGGTAAAAAAACGGCTTAGGGTGACCTCACCCGGAGGTCGTCCACACTGTGGGGTGCGTTAGGGCGGTTTGAAAAGTGGAGGTTCCACACCTTAAACTGCCCTCGCGCGGCCGCAAGGGGTGGCGCGGCGTGTTTTTTAAAAACCACATTTCTTGTGGTTTTTAAAAAACGCGAGCGCGCTAACCTGTTGCAGTGCCCCGTTTGAAACTGCAGGGATGTGCTAGCACTTCCCTGCAGAGCTGCCCAGGGGCGGGCTTCTGGCTGGTGTGCTGCCCTGATTGGCGGAGCGCCGCCGGAAGTCGCTGGCCGCCATTTTGGGCGCTGCCAAACGCCGCCGAAATTTGCCAGCGTGTGGAGCAGCGAACGCGTGCTCCTTGCAGGGACGGAGCAACCCACTTCCAGGTAAGCTCTGCCCTTGCGTGCGCCACCCCGTTTTCCCGTCCCCCATGTGGAAAGGGCCATAGAACAGTAATACCAGTGACTCTTTTGCTGTCTATTGCTTATTCACCAACAATGCAAAATAGAGCATGACTTCCCACCAAGGACATGTATCCATCTATTTATTTTGTCCACATCCTCCTTGGTTATCTGAAACCAGAGATTTTAAAGACTATCATAAATTCCTTGGTACAAGTATATTTTCAGCTAACACATTCAGCTTTGAAGTTGTATTCCCTAAATTATAAGATACATGCACTCAAATATGCTTGACATCCTAGATAACATCCTAAATCCCCACATTACAGCTAAGAGAGATAAGGGATGGGAGATTGGTTATGCTTGCAGCCACTATTTTCTTCTGCACTGAAGCAAGCCGCTCAACTCCTTCCTTCCTGAATGAGTCCTTTCTACTTGCCTGCAAATGCAGGAACTGCTGGAAATTATGAAAGAGAATGTGTTCCATCCAAAAAGGGGAAAAGTAGGACTAGATGAGGATCCTGATGCTCATTTTCAAAGAAGCCATATCCCTTTGAATGTTTCAATTAAATATTTTGATGCAATAGTTTCCAAACCTCTCAGTATAGCTGCCTCACGTTGGCAGGTCCAAAGGTCTAGAAGCTTACCTTCAACTTGGGGACAGCAGTGGCAGAAATAAAAATGCAAGTGGCAAGCATCCCTCAGAGATCTTTCCTTACCAGTATCTGGGACTGCAGAGCATCTTTTTACTAACAAGGACTAAGATTATAATATGACCAGTGCCTTCATAGAGTTAACATCATATAATGAAGCCAAATCTATATGAGTGCCTCTTGGTATAATTTCCTAAGATGAATATGATGTTACAAAATGATGCAAGATGTTTGATTTCTTATGTACATAGAAAATATGGGAAGTCTACACTTCTCCTTAAGAAGAGTGGGAACATATGCTACTGTGTTGATAGTGTCTTAGACTCTGTATCACATTCTATGTTTCATAATTTTACAAATCCACAGCTATATTGCAAAAAGTCGATAAAACCATGTTAGGAAATTTTGAAGATGTTCCTGCAGGCACTGGCAAGAGTGCTCCAGTGCATGTCAGACACTTTTGATCTGCATCAGGCATTCCTATTGTGCATTTCTGAGCCAGTGTCCTGGTGCACCTCAGGAAGCATCCTAATGCACATTGGTGCCCACTGTACATTGGGCCATGGCACAACAGTCACTCCAGTGGCTATCATTGTGCAATGGGTGCCTATATGTTGTAATGTCATGGCAGACCCTAGGTGAATGCAAAAGCTGCAAAATAAACAGCCTAAAAGACTACAAAGCCACATGTTTATTTCCCCATGTCAAATATTGTAAAATGTCAGTGCTTAAGATTACTTAAGGGAAATGTTGATGTTGTTCTCCCCTGTTAGGATGAAACCACTGCCCATGAAATTAGAAGCTCAGGTGATAAAGCCAGTGGACTCTAAGGAACTCCTAAAAATATAGACTGATAAGTGACAACAGACCTGAAAAATCTTTCAAATAAAGAGATGGAGTAGAGAAATCATGCCCGTTTAACCTAGCGGGAAACATGAAGTTAAATTCAATCACAGATCCTAATTCCAGTAGTCATGTTGAGTTGATTGCTGGATGGTAAGCCAACATTGATGTAAATTCTGTTAGTTCAGTGGGTGTGTTCTAGTTGGAACTAGCAACTGGATCCAGGTGTACCCACCTTTGCTCCCACATTTTATGCGATGTATATTTCTGAGCCTTGATTGAGGGGAATGGGGAAGCAATAGTGATGGCTCACAAGGTCAAGGTAATGATAACTCTTTAAACAAGTTCTTCTTCATGGTCTTTGTGACTCCTACAAATGGGATTGTCTGTGCCTGCGCAGTACTGACTACGGAAGGTTCTAGAGCTTTAGGCCTAGCATTTTGACGGGAACTCCGCCCCTTCCGCAGAGCGTATATAAAGGCCTTGGTGCCCTCATCGTTAGTTCCTTTTTTTCCACTGTGTCCACTGGCTACAGGAGCTTCTACTGAGCATTCTTTTTACCTTCCTCTCAATATCGACCTCGTTCCGACTGACTTTGTTTTTGTCTGTGTGATTCGGCTCTCAATGCTTGGCATCGACAGCGTTCTTCAAGCGCTGTCGTCTGTGCAATGTGAAGATCCCAGACTGCGACGGACATTCCAAGTGTCTCATCTGTCTTGGGGAAACTCACAACATTGCAGCCTGTACCCATGACCAGGCCTTCACCCCTCAGACCAGGAGAAATCGTGAGGCCAGACTTTGGGCTCTCCTGTATGAACAGGCTATGAAGCCCCCGATCTCACCTTCCACATCAGCAACCTCGGCTGCCTCCACACCTCCTACAGGCAAACCCATTTTGAGAAAGGCCTCCAGAATGGAATTCTCGAAGGCATCTGCTAAAGGACCCTCATATAAGACTCTTCCTTCATGACCCAAGATGACCATGCAGCCTCGGCACTGTCCACCTCTCTCTCGAAGCACTCTTCAGATAGGTCAAAGTCTTCTGCTACCAGACCATCAACCTCGGACCCACCTCCAACTCCAGGCCATTCTCTGGATAAAGACCTTGCCAGGTCTCATAGCAGGAAAGAGGGAGGGGAATATCCCCTGCAACATCAACCCGAGCCTGTCATCGTGGTGAATGTCTCAGAAATAGATACCACCTTGCCTGAAGACTCTCCTCACAGGCGTATTCCTGTCTGGGCCCCTATGTTACAGAGCCGACCTGCTCACTCTCCTTCAAACCATTTCCAACCTTCAGATGGAGAGATTGTCGAACTTACCCTGATCAGGGAACTGCCTCGAGATTCAGGCGACGACACCCAAGGGACAGACATAGCTGTCAGAGAAGAAGCAGCTGAGGATCATCCGCCTGCCATCCCTCTGAGGGGAACACCTCACAGTTCATCGGCTCCTAGAGCAACATTCGACCCTTAGGTTGACTCCTACACACTTGACAAGACAAGCACCATGAATCCCGTTGGCGGAGGTGGGATTCAGAGTCCTGGTCATCCTTGGGTCGATCTTGACATTCTCATCACCAGAGGCACACTTACCACGATCGCTGTCAATCTCACCATTGCTGCACCTATGTGTACTACTCCCCCTCCAGATCCTCAGACAGTTTCTCCTCTGAAGAGGTATATGTCCCTCGACACCACTACAGACATCGGGGTTATTATGAAGAAACTACCTCTTGACATCGATGTAGATCACCAACACCAGGCTACTCTGTATAGGAGCCATCACCATCTCCAAAATGACCCCACACCGAGACAACACAGGGAACGACTGCTCAACAACTGCTCCCTTTGTCTTCTCCAAGACCGATAGAACGTACCACATCTGTCACCCAAACACAGGAGGGGTCGAGAGGTGGAACACCTGACATCTCGGTGCACCACTCACCACCCAGATCCCCCTCCGCATCTACTGACTTGGTAGGAAATAAAGACGACAAACCGCTGGACTCTGCTGTCTCCCAAGGTGAACTGATCTCACCTTCTCATGATGTCAGAGCATTTTCAGAGCTAATAACAAGGATGGCCAAGAACCTGAACTTCCCTACGGAAGCTTCTAAGAAGACCATAGATGACTCAGTATACCAACAGCCTCAACAACAGGCACCAATGATCGCAGCCATCTTGCTTCTACCCTACCTCTTACATGTTTTTAAGAAGGCCTAGCCAACACCGGCCTCTGCCCCGGCTACAGTGAAGAAGTTGGAATCGCTGTATAAAGTGTTAGACTCAGAGGAACCTTGGCTCCAAAATCATCCCAAAGCAAACTCTATTATTGTTGATGCTGGCCAGGCTAAGACTTCCCAGGCACAATACGTAAGAGAGAAGTAAGAGAGAAGACTGGATGCCATGGGCCGCAAAAATTACTGCAATGCAGCCCTAATTTTCAGAACAGCGAATTACTCAGCATGGATGTCTGCATATGACCAGTGGCTGTGGGACAAAACAAAAGTGTTTGTCACCAGCCTCCCAGAAGAAGGACGCATAGTGGAAGTTTTCCTTGCTGAAGCCAAGTGCCTCACCAACCAGCAATCACTACAGTGAGGCATATTGTCGATTGTGCCTCCAAGGCTTTCATATCCTCGGTATCATTGCAACGCCATTCATGGCTTCGCTCTTTGGGACTCTCACAACCTTCTCAGTCTCTGGTCAAAGATCTCCCCTTTGACTTGGCAGGCCTATTCAACAGCGCCACTGACAAAAGACTCAAACACACCCACAAAATACGTTCTTCTATCAAAAAGTATGGAATGTAGCCGCAACACCAGCACATCCAGAGACACAAATACCGCCAGTACTGAATGTCAACCCATCAGGTATATAGTCCTTGTACGCCCCAGTGTTCTTCTCAACCTCCACCAACCCAGTCTACCAGACGCTTTCCGCCGCATCCTACAAAGACCGTCTTCAAGAAGGTCAACCTTCCCAAGCAAAGAGTTTGACGGTACCAAACATGATTCTGCCACATCAGACACCACTACTACCGGGTCATGTACATTCAACCCTCCTGACATGACAGACAACAAGATTGCCACGTCGTCATCTCCACGGGTCCCCACCCTGTTCTTGGGTCCGTAGTCACCGAACACCTCGACACCTGGTCAGCCATCACAACAGACTCCTGGGTCCTCGGGATCGTGGCAGAAGGCTATGCCATCAAGTTTTTCTCAAAGCCCCAGTAGGTTGAATCCATGTGACCCCACCATTGTCCCCCCTTTTGAAGGAGATCTGGGCTCTTTGGCAGAAGGGTGCAATAGAACAAATTCCACTCTCCGCCCTCAAAACCAGCTTCTTGTCCAGATATTTCCTGATCTCCAAAAAACAGGGAGGCAGGCATCCTATTCTGGACCTTCAAGGGGTAAACAAATACATCAGACTTTGGAAGTTCCAGATGGTGACCCCACAGTCTATCCTTCCTCTTCTTCAAAAGAAAGAGTGGTTCACCACCCTGGACCTGAAAGACACCTACTTTCACATTGCCATCATCCAAGCCTCAGGAGATTTCTTGCATTTATGATCGGCAAAAAGGCATTCAGATTTCGAGTGCTTCCTTTGGCCTGAACACAGCGCTGAGGGTCTTCAGCAAATGTATGTCTGTAGTGGTAGTGGCTCTTCAAAAACATGGGATCATCCTTTTCCCTTACATAGATGACTAGCTAGTCATCGCTCACTCCAGAACGCAACTCCTCCACGATCTCGAGGTGACTCTTCGGCTCCTTCGATGTCTAGGCCTCACAATCAACTTGGACAAGTCTCACCTTCAGCCAACATGACACATCCAATTCCTAGAAGCAGTCCTCGACTCAGTCCAATAACTTACCTTCCCACCACGAGACCATGTTCTCCACCTTTCTAAGACAATTTCAGTGCTGCAGCGGAATCGTCAGGCTCCCACTTGCTCAATTCAGGTTCTTCTCAGCCTTATGGCATCGATGACGGCTGTTGTTCCCTTTTCCAGGATGCACATGAGGCCTCTGCAGAGTTGGTTCCTTAGCATCTTTGATCCCCTCGTCGACAGTCCATATCGACCCCTCTTGATACTGAGGCAAGTCCTTCAATTCCTCACATGGTGGACAGATTTTTGAAACACCTTGGCAGGAATGCCATTCCACCTTCCGGGGCCTACAGTGTCAATCACAACTGATGCCTCTCTGGAAGGATGGGGCACACACTCTCGACATCTGATGGTCAGAGGCCGCTGGTCGAACTCGGCTCGTGGTCTCCATATCAATGTGCTCAAACTTCTAGCGGTCATCAAGGCACCAAGAGATTTCAAGGACCTAACTGCCAGACAGACCATACAGATATTGATAGACAATACCACGGTCACATACTACATCAAAAAACAAGAGGGCACATGATCGAAAACTCTGCTCACTCTAACCCTTGAACTTTGGACTCAGTGAATTCAAAGTCGGGTCTACCCTGTTGCCCTTCACCTACTGGGGATCCAAAACACAACAGCAGACTATCTCAGCCAAACTCTGATGACCTCCCACAAATGGAGGCTTGATACATCAGTCCTCAAACAAATCTTCACCATTTAGGTGACTCCAGACATCGATCTGTTTGCCTCAGTATCCAACACTCAATGTCATCTCTTCTGCTCAAGAGGAGGAGAAGGACAAGGATCCCTTGGAGATGCGTTCCTTTTCCACTGGAAGGGCCCAGCGCTCTACCTTTTTCCTCCCTTTCCTCTAATAATGAAAGTGTTGGAGAAACTTCATCGGGATGAAGCATCGGTGGCCATGACAACCATAGCTCGCCCCACTACTACTCCTGTCACACTTTCGGTATCAGAGGCTTCCACTCAAACCGGACATCTTGACACTGAACAACAGTATCATGCGTCACCCCGATGTTGCCATCCTCAAACTGACAGCATGGAATTTACTCCAATAGCTTCTCTTCCTCCAGCTGTTCGACAGATCGTTGAGGCAGCTCATAAAACCTTGACAGTCCATGCCTATTCCTATAAATTTTCAAGATTCAAGGAATTCTTGCGATTATGACAGTTCAATATCGAGCATTTCAATACCGTCCACCTTCTGGAGTTCTTGACCTCACTGGCAGACCAGGGTCTTTCCCTCTCTTTGGTAGGATGTTACCTCTCAGCGATATCGTTGCACCTCCAAAGCCAAGGGAAACCCTCGTGCTTTAAGAATCCTTTGGTTCACACCAACCTCAAAGGTTACAAGCATCTACACCCTCTGGTGATGCTTCCAGTTCCTGGTTGGAATTTGCCACTTGTTCTTTCCCAACTCTCCAAGCGACCCTTTGAACCTATGGCCATGTGTGATCTCCACCTATTGTCTTGGAAAACCACTTTCCTTGTTGCTGTTTTCTCTGCAAGGAGGGCAGGTGAACTGTGTGCACTTAGGGTTGACAAGCCTTAACTTCATTTCCATCAAACCAAAGTTGTCCTTTGCCCTGACATCACCTTTCTCCCAAAAGTGGTGTCGGCTTTTCATCTTAATCAAGACATTGTTCTTCCAGCATTCTTTCAAAACCCAAGCTCAGGCCTGGAATGGTCCTTGCATGCTTTGGACATTTGCAGGGCCCTGGCCTTCTACATCCAGCACACTGCAGAAATTTGCCAATCCCAGAGATTGTTTCTCTGCTACTCTTCTAAAAGAAAAGGACTGCCAGTCTCGTCCCAGAGAGTTTTGAAATGGATGGAATCCACCATCAGGCTGGCCTGTGAACTAACACAGATAGACCCTCCTTCTCAGATCAGGAGTCATGCCACTAGAGCCCTGTTTGTTTCTGCAGCCTTCCTCAGAGGTATTCCATTGCATGACATTTGTAAGCCGCATGGTCTCAGCCTATGACTTTTGTGTCCCATTACAGGGTGGACCAATGTTCATCCACTGACACTGCTTTTGGGAGAGCTGTTTTGTTTTCTGCCATTTGAACCATGGTAATGCTTATTCAATCCATGGCCTGTTTATGTTAAATGTTAGTAATATAGCCATTTGCTCTGTTTGCCTGGTGGTTCATTTTATATTGTACCTATGTCAACTCTATGTGATGCCTAGCATTTGTGGTGGGCCTCCTTGAGTGGTGCCTATGGCACCATCACATGGTATTCCCTCCTCCTAAGTTTAGCTTGCTAGTCTCCCACTTGTGGGAATCACAGAGACCACGAAGAAGAAGGACAGGTTGCCTATCTGTAACTGGAGTTCTTTGAGTGGTCATCTGTGACTCACACAATCCCATGCTGCCTCCCCTCACCTGATATGCCATGCTCCTGCTGCCATGCATGTTGCAGCAGTTAAGGAACTAACAGCGAGTGCACCAAGGCCTTTATATACGCTTTGGGGAAGGCCAAAATGCCAAAATGCTAGGCCTAAAGCTGCGCAGGTGCAGACAATCCCACTTGTGTGAGTCACAGATGACCACTCAAAGAACTCCAGTTACAAATAGGCAACCTGTCCTTCTGTTTGCTTCAGTCCTGTTCACAAGTATTCAGGGGTGGGGACTGATCACACAAATGCCCCATCTTGAACAACTACTTCATCTTTTGACAAAGGAGAGATCCACAATTCATGCATTAGGAAACTGAATGCTTAAAAGCTGTATCTATATTGAAACTTCTTATTTGTTAAATATGTAACAAATTTTGCTTTAAATACCATGTCTTCAGTTCCTCCAAAAAGTTCAGAATTGCTAACGTACACTTCCTAGGCAATAGGGAAAGTACTAAGAATAAAACCAACTTTTTATAGTAATTGGGGACTCAAAATTCTCTAAAAAAAAAAAGTCTGATTACTCCCTTTCCTCAAAAAAATCCATAGAAGGATGCTGTTAAAAAAGAAGGGATGCATGAGCATTGGGTGCTTACTGTATATGGAAACAACCATTGAAATTTCCTCCTATTGGTTTCCAAGTCCAACTATAGTATATAACAATTTGCCAAGTGGTAATGTGTCATCTCTTAGTAGAGAAGTAAATCTTCTTTTATGTTATTATTGCATGCAAGAATTGAGAATTTCAAAAATGTTCACACTGCTGGTTGAGAAAACAAAGATTTAGCACATTTTTTGTAGTTTTCCTTCCCTATTTTGAACATAACATTTTTCCTTTATGTATGAACAGGATTTTTGCACTAAACCCCCATGTCTGGGGGCACAAGATATTGTTCTTTGTGCAAAACAAAACAACATAAACAACAATGGCTTCTGTACAATATTTTGAGTTGGCAGTATTTTCATTTGGGTGACTGTGTTTCTCTTTCTTGTTAAGGTTGTTAAGGTTGAAAACATTTGTAAGACTGTTTAATTCTCTAGCACTGATAAAGCCAGGCAACTACATCATCCCACTAAGAGATGAGTTTAATTTTATTCTTGAGCTATGATATATGTATACATATATATCACAGCTCAAGATTAAAATTAAACACACTTTTATATACAGTAGAGTCCCGGTTATCCGACATGCGGTTATCCGACCTTCCGGATTAACCGACGTCGCGGCTGCCTGGGGGCGTGGCTGTAGGCATTTCCGTGCCCCCAGACACGCCCCCAAAATGGCAGCCACCAGGGGCCTCCGGCTAGTCCAACATTTCGGTTATCTGACCCTCCGCCCGCCCGTTTAGGTCGGATAACCGAGACTCTACTGTATACACACGCACACAGATACACATGCATACGTACATATTTTATTTGGTACTTAGATTTTAAAAATTGGTTTTATATCTGACTTTTAAAATTGTTTTTAATCACTTTTTTAAAAAAAAATATGTGTGCTGTGCATTGCTTCTTCTTCTCCTTCTCCTTCTCCTACTTCATTTCCTACCCACCTCTCCCCAAGGCCCTTTCCTCACGGGGGGGCCGAAATGGGGCTGCACATGCAGGGGCGGAGCTTACCCGAGAGCGGGTTGCTCCATCCCTCTGAAGAGCGTGGATCCGCCATTCCAAACGCCGCCGAATTTTGGCAGCGCTCGGCAGCTCCCGGCGGTGCCCAAAATGGCTGCCGGTGGCTGCCAGCGGCACTCCGCCAATTAGGACGGTGCGCCAGCCAGAAGCCCGCCCCCGGGCAGATCTGCAGGGGCGCGCTGCCGCATCCCTGCAATTCTTGACCGGGGGCTGCTACGGGGCAGCCCGGGTAAGTTTTATAAAAACCACTTTTGAGGGTGGTTTTTATAAAACTCACAGCGCCACCCCTGGGTCTGCGCTAGAACAGTTTGAGGTTTAGAACCTCACTTTTCTTAACTGCTCTAGTGCAGACCCCGGTGAAAAGACCTCCTGGGGAGGTCGCTCTAGCGTGGGCAATATGCCCATGTGGAAATGGCCCAAGGTTCAAGACAGAGTACAACATAGATTAAAAACACTAAAAACACATAAAACTATTTAAATACATCAATTTAAAATTCATAGTTAAAAACTGACTGGGTAGGGTCTTTAGTACTTTTTACTTTTTTGCAATTCAGAGAGCCTATTTTGCTGTTGAATATCTTCCATCAGTCTAAGGCAGTGGTTCTCAACCTGTGGGTCCCCAGATGTTTGTGGACTTCAGCTCCCAGAAGCCCTGAGCATCGACCATAGTGGCTGAGGCTTCTGGGAGCTGAAGTCCACGAACATCTGGGGACCCACAGGTTGAGAACCACTGGTCTAAGGATTAATTAATACCAGAGGAGGAGGATGGAGGGGGTGGTGGTGGAATTATTTCTGTTGAATTACAGTCATTTCTGGTTTTTTGGGGGGGAAGGTGCCACAGGCCAAAAACAACTTTGTGGGGGAGGGGAATACTCCCACCATCTGCTAAAGGGCATGGAGGGGGGATGAAAGTAGAAGAAAGAGGTTGTTAGAGGGGGCAAGGAGGGGCATGAGGTGGGTGTGGCTTTCCGAGGTCCATAAGAAGTTCCATGTGGCTCCTTGACCTTTGGAAGTTCCCCACCCCTGCTCTAATTGAAATGAAACGGAATGAAATAACACAAATGTAGGTTAATAATACACTCCACTGTTTATAGAACAGGAGAGTTAAACACTAGGCCCTTGATCTGATTGCCATAAAATTACCCAATTAATGCAACTATATATTTATTCTCTAGTTAAATTGGAGTGGCAGGAAAATTCCCTGGATATGACCTGCCACTCAAAGTAATTGGTTTAAGCTGCTGTGATTCACTGAAAAGTGAGACATACTCTTCAGTCAGCTCTTTTTGAGGGGGACTCAGAATGGCAGTTGTTCTCAAGGCCAATTTTCAGGTTTTCTTACTCCTCTAACATTCATGATTTATTGTTCAATCTGTTTTAAATTATCCTTAGCAATATTGTACTCTCAATAAATACATTGGCTACTTTCTATTCATAGACTGGAATGAACTGAGAGCATTTAACCTTTGCTTTTAGAATTTAATGACAACCTTGCTTACCTTTCATAATTTCAAGAGCCTCAAAGGCTCATAGAAGGAAGTCCAACTGAGATAAAGTAGCTTCTTTACTCATACACTGATTTTGTTGCTCTTACTTTGACACTAGTCTATTTTGCTTCCTAGTGTTAGTGGATGTGATTATTGTTGAAGTCATTTAGATTGCAATCTAATACACATTTACCAGGGAATAAATAAATCCCAGTGCATTTCTTACCTCTGGGTAGGCCTACATGGGATTAAACAGTAAATCTGTTAATAAAGAGCAGAGTGGATAGCATGCGACCCACAGTCTTATACATGCCCCTCCTGTCCATTTTTCCACTCCCACCTACATTTGTTGTAATGGTCACTGTTCTGAAACTATGTCACCACAGTTGCCAACAGAAGAAAACATAATTTTTGGCCTTCTTTTCTGGGTTATAGGAGGATATTCTACTCTGTCAGCACACAGGCTACAAATCCACGGGGCTCTTTTGCAATAGAGTCACCAGAATTGCTGCCAGGTTTCCACAGCAGTTGAAATTAGAAATTAACAAGACAAAAAATTGTGGAGTGGAAATACAGAGGGACCAATGGAAAGACAAGAGCTAACCAACAAAACTCTCCTCACAATTCTTTCAGTGATTTTCTACTAACAAGCAAATCTAGCACCTGAACAAAAGAGATGCGAAAGATAATTGACTGTACAAGGACCATCTACCGCCTACTTCCATAAGCATTGTAATAGGCAATGAGATTCTGTCCCCAGACTGCACGATAGAGCTATGAGTGAGAAAAGCCAAGTTCTCTTCCTCCCCATCCTCAGAACACCTCTCCGTCCTCAACACTCTGGTGTGATCATAACTGATTCCAGAATTATGCATGAGTGTCCTGTATGTCACCAGAGACTTTGGCACTGAATTATATTAAATCTGACACCAATGTTCCTTAGGTAAATCCCTTTCTTAACCATAGTCTATCCTGACTTTTATTTTGGGGTAAGTCAGTTTTACTCACAGTAAGGATTTCCTTGTACTTGGTTGTCTATCAGAGTGGCATATCACATTCTGTTAAAATATCAACTAATGGGTTTGCCTTATAGCAATCTGACAGTAAAATGCTCAGGCAGAGTCCTTGATTTTTAGCCAGACAAATAACATGGATGACATAGTGGATCACAAAATGGAGTCATTCTGTACAGAAATTATGTCATAGCTAAACTTAAAAAAAAATAACTAGAGAATTTGCATAGGAGGATTCCACAGGGGTGCCACCCAGAAATAGGAATAGGAATAACTTCCATTCACCTTTCTGCCATTTCAAGCTATAGGATTTTCCTGGGAAATCAGACATTGAAATCATGGCTGCCAGCCCATCTAGCATATGGGTATTGTGATCTTGCTGATGTTGTAGTATCTGAGGTATTTCTACATTTACAATTATGTATGTATTCATTAGGTTTGTAAAATGTGAATTGTCTACTTGGTTTTGTGAATTAGGTTCAGGTGAGCAAATGGAAAAGATTTTGCTAACTGCATGATAATTGGTAGTCATTTTTAAGCCTTAAACAACTAATGTTAGTATGCATCATTTTACCTTACCAAATAGCCTAAATGCACAGATCTTGTTTGATCTTGAAAGCTAAATATGGTCAGTCCTAATCAGTACTTGGATGGAGAACCAGCAAGGAGTACGAGGTGCTGTAGGCTATATTTCGAAAGAAAGCAATGCTGAACCACCTTTGAGCATCCCTTGCCTAAGAAAACCCTATTAAATTCAAGGGGTTGCCATAAATTGACACATCTACATGCACATATACACTCACAGGCAATGTTAAACTGTGAAACTGGTTGCAAAATTGTTGTGTAAGATAGGAAAAATATTTCAATAAACTTCACCTCCTTTTAAAAACAAAACAAAAGCCTCCAGTGCACCAAAAACCATTTGGATGTCAAGTTTGCTGAGGTACACATTATAAATTCAGAGTGTCAGATTTAAAAGAACAGAGAAAAATCATTTTACTGAAGGAATCTTTCAGGAAGATTCCAGCAAAAGAGCCCCTCCCCAGCTTCACTGTCTCTGCACCACTGGTGTCGTGGTTTGAGCATTGTAGTCCATTGGACTACAACCCTGGAGGCCAGGGTCCGATTCCCTGCTCAGCCATGGAAACCCACTGGGTGACCTTGGGCACATCACATACTCTCAGCCCCAGAAAACCCGATTATAAGTCATAAAAAATTTGAAGGCACACAACAACAAAAAGAAAATTCCACTGAACATATTAGATTCATAGTGAACAGGAAGCAAAGTATAAATGTGATAAAGGTTGCATTTCTCAATATCCTTCACTGTTACCTACAGCTGCTAGGTGCTACAATCCAACAACATCTGGAGGGGCATATAATTCCCACCCCTAGTCTAACAAGTCTAAATCCAACAAATCCTAGTCTAAACCACGGTCTAACCCTACTTTAAACCTAATAAACCTGAACCTTAAAACTAACAAGTCCTATTAATTTTGTCATGATTACTCAGGGAAAGGTCAATGTTGTGTTTAGTCCATTGCTAATTAGCAAGCCATCCTTAGGTATTGTGTACAGGCTTTCTTCTCTCTCACTCCAATAGGTCACACATAGAACAAATCACCATGAATTTACGCATTTCAGTGTGCAGTTTTCAAAGAAATAGCCGTGTTAGCCTCTTGCCACATAAAAAGGAAGAAGGGAGGGGGAGAATAAATGTAATGTGGCAGGACTATTAAGACTAACTTTTTTTTATTTTAGCATGCACTTTCATCAATATAAAAAAACCCTTCTTTGGATGTGCAAGCTATCAATGAGACAATAATGCCAACGACATGGTTCTTTTGTGTTTTGTTGGCATTTTCAAGAAAAAGACATTCATCCCCCCTCCCCCCCAAAATTAGATTTGCCCTCTCTTCTTACAACTTGGTCTTTCTAGTCTGCTTTCCTCTGTTACCAAGCTTTCTGCATTATCCTGACAGACTTTGGCATGTTCCTTACTGAGCAACCACAGGCACATAAAGGTCATGTTACTTGATCATCTTATCTTCCTCTCTAGGCTTAAGGTTATGCTAATGGCAAATTGTGTGCTAAACAATGAAAATGTAATTTGGAAGAGTATTCTCTCTATTGCTGACATGCACTCTACCCTTTCCTCTTTCTTTCTTTCTTTCTTTCTTTCTTTCTTTCTTTCTTTCTTTCTTTCTTTCTTTCTTTCTTCTTTACCAGGCCAGGGTAGCAGCCCAGAAACATCCTGTTGCCGTACAGTCTTGTACATTCACTCACACGCACAGAACACCCATATAACATAAAAAGAGAAGACACATTTTGGTTGCTCTCTTCAGACCTCTCTTCATTAGCACCTTGAACAATCACCAAGTCCTCAGTGAATCAGGTTGGCCCACTAGCAACACTTGCCATGAGCTCCCCACTGTATGGCCCAGACATTCAAATAGTCCTGAAAGAGCAGGAAGAGACAGAAACCTTGCTGCTGAAATAAGGCAGCTTCATCAATGAACTGTTACTGTATAACAGACAAAAACTACTGGCTCCAAAAAAGAAAAGAAAAGAAAAGAAAAGAAAAGAAAAGAAAAGAAAAGAAAAGAAAAGAAAAGAAAAGAAAAGAAAAGAAAACCCTCCTTGAATACGGGTGTAAGCAAACCCCCAAACATTGTTTGTGCCCAGCTGCTGTCATTGTTTTTAGAATAGTGTTTCTAAAGGACCCTTGGTACAGCTGTGAAATCCACTTTGAGGGGAAAAGCTGATCAGGGTTTTCAAAGGCAACCTTTGGACGTACTGAGTGGCTGCCCAAATCTGCCCTTTTGTATACTATAATTGATTGAAGATTATTTTGCTATAGCCATGTCCAGATTTTTCTGGGACAGTGAAATTGGCTCATACTGCATTGATCCTGAAAAACTCTACACAGGGCGCCAGTGAGTTAACGGCAAGGACTAGTGTATATAAAGCCTGATGGCTCAAGACCCAAATACTCTAAAGATCACCCTGCTAGTACCAACCATCCTGAGTTCTGAGGTCTACAGAGAGAGATGGTCCTGGGGACAGTGCATGAAACAGCCTTCTCAGTGAATACGCCCCAGGTTTGGAAATTTGTTCTCGTAGAAATCCTGCTGGACCCCACACTTGTTCATAAATAGTTAAAAATCAGGCTGGATTGCAGGCATTTTGATAGTATTTATTTAATTTTTAAAATATAACTGTTTTTCCTTTTTTTAAAAAAACAACAACAACCTGCTGTTGTATTTATTATTTGTGATTTTATATTTTCTTGGCATTCTTTTCAATGTTATTTTATTGTCAACTGCAGCAGGTTTTTTCAAAGAGGAAGAGCTGGATACTAGGAAAATATATAAATAATATATGAACAATTTTAAAAATAATTCTCTTAAAACACCAAGTCAGACAAATTCAAGACAGACAGAGTGTGTGTGTGTGTGTGTGTGTGTGTGTGTACAAACACATACACTTTTTCTGTCCTGAATTTATAAATATATTTATATTTTAAAAAATCATTAGGAAATTGAACTGGCTTGAAGATCAAGCCCACCTTTATGTGTCATGGCAATAATACCCTAAATTCAGTCTGAAACATTTGCAAACTTCCTAACTTTTAGGCCCTTTCCACACAAGATGCCATAAATGTGCACATAATGCCATAAATGGATCTTTTCTGTAATGATGAAACACAGGAACGACATCGTGTTCTGCACCTCTCAGCATTAATGCGAAGTGAAGCAGAATGTTTCTTCTGCATTTTGCCCTGCCCTGCCAGCTCTGATTGGCCACTTGCTGGTGCCACCATTTTCTTAATGTGCATTAACATTTCCGCATTGATATGGGATATATGCGGATTAAGCGGTACAAAATGGGATTTTTCTGTAGTTCGCTTAATGCATCCTACCTACCACTTTTAGGCCTTTTCCACACCGGGCTAGGGAATCACCCCGCGCCTCTACTCACCGGACCTTTTGGCTCCCCAGTCTGGTCTACGGCGCTCCGGAGCAGTGTGTGCTCATCAATACTCACTGCTCCGGCATCCCAAATGGCGGCTTCCGGTTGGTCGAGGGTCTTGACCAATGGCTGAAGCTCTCCAGCCTAAAGCCCGCCCCCGGGCAGATTGCAGGCTTGCATTGGTGTGAGCCTGCGAATCTGCATAAGGGGGCAGGCTTGCAGTGGCGCGCTCCGTGCTTTTGAAAGACGAGAAAAATCAGGTCTTTCAAAAGTATGCTGGAGGACCACTTGGGGTCGTTCGGACAGAACTTCTGTCGTTCCGGACAGAACTGAGGTGCGGATCTATGTTAAATAGGTCCGACCCAGTCCAGTCCGAGGTGCAGACCTCCTCCTTGGAGGATGGACCACCGTTTCAAAAACCCGGTGTGGAAAAAGCCTTAGACTCGACAACTAGTGGATTGCTACAATGACATGTGGAACTGCATCCCCTGAGATGAATACAACCACTACTACTATGTTTTAGCAATGCCATGTGGAAAGGGCCTCAATCTGTTACACCTTATTAAAAATGACAGCTTGGGCCTACCATGAGTTACAGTGCTTATTTTGTAACTTCAGCTTCTCACCCTGTACTTGCTTACATCACTTGGAAAGTCACTTTGGAATGTTTGGCCAGTGAAAAGCTTTTTACAAACTCATCTCAGTGCCTCCATATTATATTTTTTTAAACACATGGTTGTGTAATTCAGTAAAATTAAAAAGAAGGCTCTTTGGAATTTTAAGCTTCATCAAACCTTTTGTATTACATCCAGCATTCTCAGGGCAGGCTGGCACTTACATATTGAAGACAAACATCTACCCAAAGAGATTTATTCCTCCTCATGCTGAGGTGAGGATCTGTCCTCAAGTTACTATGTTGGTCTTTGATATGATACATTGTCTGTGAACAATGGTGAATAACGAAGTGGAGGGTGGGTGTACAGCAGATTTTTTTTAGGTTGGTTAGAGCTTTTATTTTTATTGCATTTGGAAAACATCTGTAATTCATATAGTTCATTCCACTCCTCCTCAGAAAGAACTATGAGTATTGCTTCAAGATTTCACTAGAATCTATTCATTCTAGTTTGGCTTATCATGCAGGCCTCAGCTTGAAAGAGGTTAAATTGCTGTATGGGAAAGGCCAGGAGCAACTTGATACATTAGCCTATAACTCCGTACTCATTTGCAGCCATAAATAGGTTCCACAAGCTTCTCCCCGGCCAATTGGGGAGATAAACCTCTGTTTTGTTCATTTAATGCATTCACATTCACACAAGTTAATATCAAATAAATAATCCATGAGCAGCTTTTGTGGTATATACAAATCTTGTTTCTTTCAGCCGAAGAAACTTGCATGGTTGCTTAAAAAATTGACTGCTGAAGATATGTTCAGAGTACTCATTTTTCATTTTGACTACTTGGTTTGTGTTTGGGCGTGTGTTTTTCTTTGAGGAACAAAAAGCTTTTTGTATACTTTTATATGTTGCCTATGGAAGCAAGTAAGGAAAGGCATATTCAGACATTAGGTAAAGATGGGGTAAGTTCTTTGTGCTCTTCTGGAAATTAGGGTTCCCCATGTTTTGTTTTGTTTTGTTTCCTAAAAAGTAAATTAACAAATAGCAATGGAGAATTATATTTTCATCAAGCTTTTTGTGTAGCCAAGCATGCACGTTTTAGAATCAATAGTGATAAGATTCGTCATGTAAAAGTGTATTCTTTGTAAGCAATGTCTTTGTCAGTAAATCAGGACAGCATATAATATCTGGCAAATATCTGTGACCACTTTGAAGTTCTTGGACAGTGTTAAACATGTCTATAGGAATGATCTACAAAACACTTTAGATTCTTAGACAAAATCCAGGTGTATAGCTACAGGGGACAAAATAAGGATATTGTTCTCCCAAAGAAGAATTCTGCCCTCCCAAATGAAGTTTTCCTTTTCCATCCTCACATCTCTAGCACTGCAATAACTTAAGCCCTCAACTGAGCATTTTGAAATGCTGTTTAGGCGTCCAAAGAAAAGGAGCAAGGAAGGTGACCAAGGCAATGTGAACACAATAGCTCTAGGCATGTACAGTTTTCAGTGGCTCACTCTCTACTATGCTAGAAATTTGACAAATGAAAGAAAAATGTCATGGGGTGGAGACAGAGAATTCTTATTTAGGAGAGTAGTGAACTTATTTCTCTTCCCCTCTTCTGTAATAATTCTCCTGCTAATATTGAAAAAGCTTATGGCAGAGCCCTTTACAAAAACATTCTTGAGTAATGTGAGCAATCCTGAGATGGAAGGAACCTGGTAGCATTCATCTGAGTAAGGTAAAGCATGTAGAACAATTAAAAAGTAATTCAACATTTTTTGAAAAACTCTGAATGTATTGAGGTGAATCCTATATTGATTTATGTTACATCTGGAGAGCTAAAAAGAGTGGGGGGGAGAAGTAGCCTGTGACTTCTTGGAGCTGTAGTGGACATTTTCTGGCAGAGCTTTATGAGACAACAGCAAAAAATGGGGTTTCAGCTCACATCTCAGTATACCAACCTACAATGCTAGTTGACTATTGCCAGTCATTACTCCTCAAAACTTCATTGGTCGGGGAAGAATATTGTGTTTGTGCACACTCAGGGGATATGACTTTTATGGTATATGCTGGGATGAAACTTAACAGCAGAGAGATTCTTTGTTAATCTCCAGTTAACCTTGAACTCTTACAAAAAGCTCCTTTTCACACAGTAAGCTTGCTTTCCATCTAAAGTTGGGACCTATACTAACCACATGATGAAAAGTATGTCTGGAAAACAAATTGACAGTGATGCTGACACTCTGTGGCAAAGTTAAACTTATTCTGGAGGTGCATACATACACAGAAAGAGAGAGAGAAAGAAAGATTTTAAAAGGAGTTAGATGTAGCACAGTCTGTGAGAGACTGAGGAAAAGTGGCGCAATTGCTTCATGAAAGAGAACATCATTGTATTCAGTCCTAGGTTTTCAGGGTCTTTTTTAGTGGTTAGATGCTTATAAAGACCTCAAGTTAAGTCTTTTGTATATGCTTTCTCCGATCCCTACAAAAGCTCAAGGATACATTTTGCCACCTTTTTTTTTTAAATGAAATCTGAAGCATGATGCTTTTACAGTTAAAGAGAGTGACATGACATTTTTATGCTTGTTACTAAACTTTCATAACTAACCCAAAGCCCAGGGGAACAGAATTCCAGCAGGCCTTTCCCTCTGCAGGTCTTATATCAAGGGTGGAAATCATGCCCCTCTGATGTTGTCAGACTACAGTTCCCACCATCCATTGGCAATGTAGCCAAGAGTGGGGAATGTTGGGAGTTCCAACAACATCTGGAGGGTTGCATGATTCCCATTCCTGTTTCAAAATGCTAGAAAAAGCAGCATACTAGGAGATATCCTCATATTATACTACTGTCAACACCAACCACGTTAGCAGGTAAAGTGGTACTTAAGGTTATCACAACCATAGGATGCAGACCTACTTGATTTTGGCAACACTTTTCAGGGATGAATTAAACAAGGTATTTTCCCTATTTTCTCTAGAGCTATGGATCATTTGCATGATTAAAAACAGATGGATTTCATTAGAAGCATGAATTTTGCGCACCCTGTGAGAAACTCTTTTCAATTTAAAAAAATCTCCTTAGGTGGTAACTAAGACCTGTAGGATGTTTTCTTTATCACTATCAGAGCAGCTTGTAGCATATGTCAACAGTGTTCAAATGAAAGGGGTTTATTTTTAAGCTGGCAGTCTTATCAGCCCATAGGACAAAGGAATGTATACTTCTTGGTATAAACACATTTTTCTGTTCTTTACTTCAAAGTCGGGGGGGGCATTAGGAATGGGCACTGGGAATGGGCTTCCCCACAGCTAAGCTTAACTGAGTTGTGCATAGAGCAATGAAGAACTTATTGTACTTTGGGCCGAGAAATCAAGGCCCCATTTACAGTCGTCCTTCCACGTTCACGGGTTTGGCCTTCACAAATTTAATTATTTGAGAGCTGCATGCCTGCATCCCCCCATTCTCCTCCTCCCATTCCCTTGCCTTTTACCAATAGCAATAGCATTTATTTCTATATCGCCTATCAACTAAGTGTTATCTAAGCGGTTTACAATGTATTTTTTTTTTAGCTAATTGCCCCCAACAAGCTGGGTACTCATTTTACCGACCTACGAAAGGATGGAAGGCTGAGTCAACCTTGGAGCCTGGCAGGATCGAACTCACAACCTTGTGGTTGCAGTACTGGCATTTAACCACTGCGCCACCAGGGCAAGCACACCTAGGCAAGCACACCTAGGCAAAAGGCAAGGGAATGAGGGCAAAAGCACTGACACACTTTCCTTCTCCCTCTCTGAGCTCTCCCGTCCCATTCCCTTGCCTTTTGTCCTGGTGTGGAGAAGGAAGACGTGCATGCTGAGGCAAAGGTAAGGGAATGAGCCCCAGAAGGGAAAGGGGGAAAGAGCACAGGGGAGATATTCGTGTTTTTTCCACTTTTGTGAGGTTCTGAGCTCTGAACCCTCATGAAGGTGGAGGGCTCACTGTACTGAGTTACTCATTAGATAGCTATTATCTTTGACAATGCCATTATTAGGGAAGAGTAGACATGCAAATAAGAATAGCTTAAGTTGTTGAGATGATGACTGGAATATTTGATATTGATTAAGCTTGAGCCAAGTGCTATCATCAAGTTGTTGCCCGTGTAATATCATTCATGACCTATTTGAGATACATAATATGTAGGAGTGGAAACATAAAAAAAAATGTCTTATAGCTTCTTAAAGAGTAACATAGGAGGTGACGTTTTTAAGACTGCATAAAGCTCCCTTTATTCATATTTACTGTAACAGACTGTGTATTTCTTCATTTATAAAATGGGTAGAAATGATATCTTTTATCTCCCCATCCCACAAGACAAGTGTCAATATTACAGGACCAACAAAATCAGAAAGAAAACAAATTTAGCCATGTATAAAAATTTTGTACTATAATTGCATACACGTGTAAAATAACATCTCAAAATGATCTTATTCACACACACACACACACACAATAGGAGACTTCTTAGTTATATTTCTGTTACTATTAAAGATGTTATCATTGCCTGAGTAGCAGAATAAAACACTGGAAGCCAGCCCATTTAGGTGCTTAAAAAGTAATTACAGAAACTGGAATCTTGCCACGTCAAGATTTACATGTTTCTTTTGGTAAGGCATAATAGATTCCTAATAACTACAAGGCCATCACCTTAGCATCACTTGGAAAATCAAAGGTCTCATTCTCCATCTCTGTAAAATACTATTGCAAAAGGGGACAAATATCAGCTGTAGATTCTCATTCATTCACCTATTTCTTTGTGATTTTTCCATAAAAAGTAATATTGACTGTTCGGATCAAATCAAATCAAAATACTAGACAGAGCAGTAGAAAATGTCTGAGCAAACTGACAATTAAAAAAGAAGATGAAGAAGATGATTTTGAGGAACCAAGCCTGCTGCAATCAGAACTTGCATTCCCACACAACGATCTGAGATGTAAAGCTAATATTGAACAAAACCAATGTGATTATTCTAAAAGGAACAGATTATGAATCTCAGACCACAAGCATAAACACCAGTCATTGGCTCTGTTCATATTTCACAATAGTATGGATGTAAGAAACCCAGGATGGTGTAATGTTTTGAGCATTGGCCTGGAGCTCTGGAGACCAGGGTTGAAATCCCCACTTGGCCATGGAAACCCACTGAGCAAGTCACCTTGGGCAAGTCACACTCTCTCAGCCTCTGAGGGGAGCAAAGGCAAATCCCCCTCTGAACAAATTATACCAAGAAAACATCGGGGTAGTTTCACTTTAGGGTCACCATAATCCAGAAATAATTTCAAGGCACACAACAACAATAACAACTGATGTGAATCTTCATAAATGTCATTCTTTTGGGTAAGAATTAATAATTTGATCAATTTTCTCCCAATTATGAGAAAAATCATTAATATTGTGCCAGTTATAAAGACTATTGTCATTTCAAGGCTTATTCTGAACACACAAAAATGTGGGCATTTGGGGCAGGAAATGGCATTCTCTGTGCAGGAATGTTCTTTTTTACACAGAAAATCATATTTCCTGCATAGTAAACTTGCTTCTTGCACATGAAATCATAAAATAACATTCTGATACAAAAAAAACCCTTTTTCCTACACAAAAATGATGTGGGAGTTTTTCTATAGAAGACACTCTGAACTGCAAAATTTCAAATCACACCTCACATTCTCTTTGTCAGGGTTTCCCAACACTCAGGAAAACCCCTTTTCGCCTGTGATACAAATACATATATATTTTAATATTCTTTCCTTCCTGCAGAACAGGTTGGAATTCTCTGGCATTCTGGATTTTCAGGGATGAGTTGGCATTCTGGTGTGCTCTTACCAATTGCTCTCACTTGTAGTGAGAGTGGCTAGGAACTCACAAATTGTAGGACAGTAGTTTGTTTATTATGATGTATGAACTTGGCACATACTGTCTCCCTGGGTTATCTCACCCTTGACAAGTCGAGAGAAAGTGAATGCCACAGGACAGCATGCACCAGCTCACTTCTTATCCATAGTAAACCACGGTTCACAATAATCCATGGCTTACTATGATGCCCAAATTGGGTCATAAGAACATACTTCAAGAGTCAGGCTGAGCTGCAGTTGAATAAAAGAAACCCTATTTAGTATTTCTACGTATGGTCCCTATGAAGAGAGTATGCATGCCTGGCAGTGTTAAGGTTAAGATGCTACAGTCAACCCTACACATTTGCGGCTTTCACTTTTGTGGATTTGATTATTCGTGGATTATTTGCTGTCACCTCTGCTGCCCCCCTATGCTATTTTTAATAGGGACTGTAAGCCTTGTGAGATTGAGAAACTGTTAACGAGGTTTGTAAGTCCCTCTTAAAAATGATGTAGGGCAGCAGTGGAGGTGGCAGTAAGCCCCACCAGCCAGCCACTTCTGCCTTGTGAAAGAACCCTGGTGCCTTAAAGGAATCCATGGTGGGTTGAATATGGTGATCATACTCTTTTGTTTGTTAAGTAGGGTATGGGAGGGCCTAGAGTTATTCGTGGTTTTTCCACTTTCATGAGGGTCCTGTTCATGAGGGATGACTGTATTTGTGAGAACTTATGCTTCCAAGTAGGGACTGTTTATCTATCATGTAAGTAGCTTACAGAAGGGGTGTTGACATAAAGCAAATTGTTAAATCTACATGGAGACACAAAGAGTTTACTCTGGCTTCCTTGATCTAGTAGATTCTGTTCTCACCCTAGAATTAGGCACTGCTTGCTAAATTGAGAATATTGGCCAGAATACTCTATGGTCTTTGTGAATGTGTAAGCAACATATTTACAATGCCACATAGCGATCTCAACCTCCAGTCCTCATTTACCAGGCAGCAGCCACTGTGATCAATGGGAGTCTCTTCCCCTATTGCTCAGAAAGTAGCTGACTGCTGTTTCTACCTTTCTTGTGTAGCCAGCTGCTTTCCGATCGACAGGGAAACAAACCTCCATTGATCACAGTGGTTGCCACTTGATAAGTATGGATCGGAAAACTTCCATGGTCCTTACATAGACCCTAAGCTCGGGTCTACATAGGAGCCATGAATACATAACAGTCTGAGTGTGTAACTCCAGGTTACACATTTATAACTGCCATACTTGATTCCAATTAATATCATTAAGAGTAACACATGGAAATCTAAGCATTTGTATTTTTCCAGGGTTGCAAACTACCGGTTCTGATCAACTTATTTCTCCAATGTCTTACTTTCTTCATCTACCAGTTCTGCCACTACCAGTTCTGATGGACCTATTTCTCCAGTGCCTTAATTTCTTTATTACTGTTGTGGTGTTGCCACCTACTTTGGCATAGTTTTGTATAACTCACCAACAGAATTTGGCCATGATCTGCTGGTAACAAAGCAACCTATACATATTTCATGTTTCAACATCCTGAGAGTGATGAGAGGAATCAACACAAGAGTTATAGCCATGAGACTAAGCAACACTGGGCTAGTTATCACGGAGAGAGATTTCTCCACTGTGGTGCTCTCACAGATGGACTCAGTATTCCGCACTCACAATCACTGCCCATGTCAAGGTAACAAATATATCTGACATATAGCAGACAACATCACCTTTGAACCAGATCTGTCACCTCCAGGCCTGGCCAGCATGGCCAGTGGTAAGACATGGGCCCTTTCCACACGGGGAAACAAGGGTAACACGGGGTAGGACGACCTCACCTGGAGGTCGTCCACACCATGGAGTGCGCTAGGGAGGTTAGAAATGTGGAGGTTCCACACCTCAAACCGCCCTCGCGTGGCCGCGGGGGTGGCGCCGCATGTTTTATAAAGACCACATTTCATGTGGTCTTTATGAAACATGCGCGCTAGCCCGTCGCAGCGCCCCATGTGGAATTGCAGGGGTGCGCAAGCGTTTCCCTGCAGAACTACCTGGGGGCGGGCTTCTGGCTGGCACACTTCTCCGATTGGCGGAGAGCCGCCGGAAGCCACCAGCCACCATTTTGGGCACCATCGGGCACCACTGGGCGCCGCTGGGCGCCGCTGCCGTGTAGAGCAGTGAACGTGCACTGCTCCCCATGGCAACGGATCGACGTAAGCTCCATTCCCACGTGCACCGCCCCGTTTCCTCGCGTTTCATGCCCCCCCCGTGTGGAAAGGGCCATGGTGGGAATAATTACACCCCCAAGAACTAAAGGACCATAATGTGGTCTTTCCTGGTCTGAGTTATCAGTCATAATATTCCAAGCAACATCTGCTTCTTGAAATACTAATGTAAGAACTGGAGCTGTACACTTCGCTCTCTCAAGATGACATTCACTAATACTAAGGATTGTTTTCAAGAACACACCATTCTATAAGCTGTGCAGACATCATCTATAGTCGAGAGAGTTGTTTTAAGTGAGGAGGATGAAAACGATCCCTCAAATCAATACTAATTAAATTTGTTTTCTCTTTCATGTGGTAAAAAAAATGGCTCATGAAGAGGAATGGGGATGGAAGGCAAACTGAAGATGATTGTTATATCTAATAACAACTGTTTTTGAATAGAAGATAAAGTACCAGTTTTCCAAAGACCCTTATTCACTTTCTTTTAAAGTAAGATTTTTCAACTGCAGTTTTTTATTAAAAAGAAAACAATGGAGAACAGTCTTTCTTCAAATGATATGCTTAAAAATCCATTGCAGTTGAACATAGTTTATTGTTCTATTAGAGGGCTCCAGTACATAGGAAATAACAGCAATGAAAGAAGAAACAAGCCAGACAGGTAAGCAAATATGCCTTCTTGTTTGACATAACTGAACAAACAGGTATATGCATGAACAGGCCAGGCCTTGTCTGCTGAGATAAAAGCAGAGCCACCATTCAAAATTAGGAACTATATTAGCTAGTTAACCATAAAATGTTGTCCTTGTTCAAGGACACATCCAAACAAACGCATCTTAAGGCTGAGTAGCCACAATTGAAGACTAGGGTATGACATGATGCTGTTAATACCTTATGTACACCTTTTGCTTGAGCCAAGGCTGACACATTTTTCGACTTTACAGAGTATGGGCTTCCTGCTGTTCGAAGGGATGTCAGTGGACAGTTATTTATCTGGAGGTGCCCTCTTTATCTAGACAAATCTGGGCCAAGATCCTGCAATGAAATATGTCTACCAATGTTTCATCTCAAAAAACTCCCTTAAAAAGTAGTGCAGCCCCTCTTCCATAGATGATCATTTTGGTGTTGTCAGAGAGCAAGGTGGACAAGTGGAGATGTGTCCAACTATTTTCCTGTAGCTGGATGTGCTGTGACAGGCATTTGCAGGGACCGCCAGGTGTCCTTTGGACATCTCTGCAGATGATGTCTTGCAGTGTATGCAGATACGGAGAAACAGCAGGATGAATCCCTGCTCATCTTTCTCTTCTCTGACAGCCTGGAAATCGCAATGTTGGGTGGGTGAGGGAAATTCACTGCTTACAAGATAGGTTTTGGAGGGGGTTTTGGTCACTGTGTGGTTGAAACAGAATTCTAGCCTCTACAATGACTCAAAAAGTGAACAGGATATGCCATCACTGACACATAAGTAGGGAAAGTGAGGCCTGGAAGGTGCCCATCAAAATTTAGAGCAAGCTGAGCAGGATATAGGCGGATTCATCGTCTTCCACATGACCATGAGATGTATTGAATTTTTGTTTAAATCATGTTAGCTATGCTAGTATGGACTTGGGCTAATAAGGACCAGGCTTGCCTAGGTTAGAAAACCACTAGTACTCCAACTTAACATTATGTTCCTGTTTTCTCTATCTCACCCTTTTTCTTTCTCACTCACCTTTCTTGTCCTCCAAGCCAAAACTTCTTTAGTTAGCAGGAGGATTTCAGAGGGAACAATGTATCTGCTTCAGTGACAGTGCAGGAAATGTGAAGTGACACAAGGCCATCAGATAGAAACTGGCTTCTTCATGCAGCCCTAGTATCTCAGCCCCTGGCTGAGGGAGTTCTGAAAACAAAATTTAGCTTCAAAGAAAGGACTTCTTGCCCTAACCTGGGTTTTACTTCAGGTACACAATTCATTCAATTTTTAGCTATTGAGCAATTAGAAATTCAGCCACTCTGATATGCAATGCAATGGACTACAAGCTTTCTGAATTGTTCTAGCAGAAGATCTAAATGCAGGTTTTTTAAAAAAAAATCCAGCTGTATAGATGTGTTAGATAAATGCATAAATCATTAAGCAGACTAGCGGCATTATTAGCCTTATTAAATAACATAGTAACATGTTGGTTCCTTTTATTGTGTTTCTGAGGAAGGAAGGTGCACAAGGTCTAATGTTATCCTGAAACTTCTCATTCTACAAAGAGTGAAGACTGTCCATTTTATGAGTTATGTGGTTCTCTGTAATAATAAGATAGTTTAGTAAGCAGAGCTGTGCCCCATTTAAAAAAATATTCTGTGAATTTCCATCTTAGCTGCTCTAAACAAAATCAATATAAACTAGAAACCTATAAGGTCATTTCCATTTGCAAGGGTTTTTTTTTAAAAAAAAAAATGACAACTGAAGTAGAAATAGTGAGCATCTTGTAGCTTTCCCTGTGAATCACAACTTCAATTGCCTCTTGCCTTTGGCTTTGTGCAGTACAGCTGATGGCAGTTGCAGATCAACGACATCTAGAGAGTCACAAGTTGTTCCCCTATGTGCTAGTGGTGCAGCATGGCCACAAACTGTAGTTCTCTTTAAACTCAGGAAGCTAAGCAGAGCAGAAATTGTGGCACTTTCTTCCCACTCTAGTGTTCCCTTCTCCTCTGTGGGACCTAGTGACATCCATGCTACATGGGCAATACATCCACACTGGGTATTAGTATGAACTGTAAAGACTCTATCCAAGGCACCACATCTGTTTCGAGGATATGGTTCAGCACTTCAGATAACTCCTTTAAAGTTCAGAGTAAAACTTGGAGAGGATTCATTGCTCTGCTGACATGAAAACCACCAGCTGACTCTTCTTTTCTCTCAGTACCTTTTATTATATTATTATATATTACAATTACTCCCATTTTCCATTTGGCCTAGAAAATAAATTCTCATATAATTCAAAGACATAGCCGTGTTAGTATCTCAAAAGCCTGCTTATACAGGAGTTGTATGCAAAGGGATCTTGTAGCACTCTCAAGACTGAGAGGAGGAAGTATTTTGTAGCATGAGCTTTGACAGTCTGAATCTGATGAAGTAGACTCAGTCTGCAAAAGCTTATGCTACAAAGTCTTTTCTCTCAGTCTCCAAGGTGCTGCAAGATCTCTTTGCATACAATTCCTGTTTAAGCATACTTTTGAGATATTCACAGTTACCAGCTCTCCAGGGTCATTTTATTGGTAGCAGAATGTGAATTAAAACATACTTGGTGTGAGCAAAACTAATCTCAAGTGATTTGAGTTAGCAACAAAGTCAGAGCATTTTCTGATCTACCTCTTGGTCTGTTAGTGAATACAGTCTCCCTTCCTCACCTGGCAATTGGCAGTTCAGAGAATCTTTATTTTTTAAAATGACTGTTTATTGGATATTGAAGAAATTGAATTGTACACATTATGTATGTCAGCCGTTGCTCCCCCAGGCAATCTTTTCACCACAGGAAGTATATAGTTCCTTTATTCATGTGATTGATTTCGACTAAAATTTGTAAAATCCAGATCGCTTCAGGCAGATATAACCCCCTTTCTCATTGAGCATATTAAGGGAGATAATAGATCCAAGGATTTCTTGACTTGCATTCTGCTCAGAGAGCCTACATTTAATTTACTAGAAAGAACAGTACTTTCTCTCTTCCCTGTCTTGTATTAACCTTTGCTATTTGCCCTCCTGAGTTGGCTATATCATCTTACAAGATCTAAAAGGCCAATCTGTTCATTGCTTCTCTTCTGTACGCTTTGCCCTACACTTCGCTGAGTCTCCCCATGGTATCAAAGGTCAGTGAATTTCTACAGAAGTGGGAGCCTAATTCTTCTCTGCTTTGAAAAGGCTTTACACCACTTTTAATTCTACCAGTAGTGCAGATGTGACCCCTAGAGGGAAGCCAGAATGGGAGCAAGGAAAAGACATAGAATATCAAACATTACAATTAAAAATAAAGTTTGGACCACAGTATAGGTCAAATGTGGATAATGAAATTAGAATCCGGGTTGAAAATAGTAGATGACTGCAATAAATGAAATCTGACACACAGTACAATAATGAGGACCTTGCAGTAGCTTTAATCTCAGTCTTTTGAAGCCATATACTGGGAAGTTCTTAAAATGGCACTGTTGCAGTGTGGTTGCACTATTGTACTGTTTTCTTTACCCACACAGATCACAAATAAAAAGAGGAAACCAGTGTTTATTCACTGACAACCACTTCCAAAAGGAATGCCTTCCTCTCTGAGAGCATTCCAGAAAGATGTTCCAGTGGCAAAAGAGATAACATGGGGTAAACATTTTTCTTCATTCTTGAGTTTAAAAATGTATATTTGGGAATAAACTGGCTTACCAGGATTAATAGACACTAGTATGACAAAGGCTTCCTGCTGTGTGGACAGTTGTAGAATTAATTTCATGCAAGAGACTTGGCCCCTGAGAGAGGTTATTACTGGTTCATGACCAAAGTGAAATCTTCGCTCTTTCATCCAACACCCACTGATGCTTCTGGCAGTCCTTTTCAGTGACTGGCGCCTGGGCCAAGACCCAGGTGCTGGCACAGAAAAACATGAGCTGGCAAAGTTTTAATCTTCATTTGAAAGTGTCAGCTAATCTTTCTTTAACACTAATTGACAAGGTGGGTTTAAGATTTGAAACGCCAATATTTTTAGACAGCAGAGAAACAAGCCCAGGCTGCCCTCAAGTGTTTCATCACTATCAGGGCTTCATCAACCAAACAGTTGCCTTATTCAATGTCATATTAATTAGCCTTCATTTACAAAACAAACAAACAAAAGAAGGGAGAAAACACACCACAAGCAACCTCACCCCATAGGTCAGGGATGTGAGCCAAAAACAAAATGCCAACTATTCAGCCAATCTGGACTGGCAGGGGGGAAAATCCTACATCTTTCCAAAAACTCAACCTATAATACCTGAAATCCAGAGCTAAAACAACTGACAGGAATGCCTCCTCTCTGCTTCAGAATGGATGGGGAGTTACTTTGGCATTCCCTTTCTCCCTCACAGGAAGGGAATGAAGAGAATTGACTTTCCCACTTGGGGAAGCCAGCTGGTGAGGAGCTGTCCCATGTAGGATAAGCTCTGCAATGGCCATTCCCATCCCTGTGAGTGTTTCAGTCTTGGCTATGGGAAATATGGCTGTGGCAGGATGTGTTGACCATTGCCTCTCACATGCATTTGAACTGTAGAGGTTATTCTCCAAATAGACCTTATGGGATGACCTCTAGTAGTACAGAGTTCAATGTTAGCAGGGCCGACTGCCCTCCACATTGTAGATTGGCTTAACTGAAATAGAGTTAATGGCATGTTTAAATCCAAGTTTGTTGTCCTGTCTCCATTCCCTAGTTGGGGTGGCAAACAGTGGTGGGAATATCTAAGTGGTAATGGATGGAAACAATGATTTTCTTGCTTCACCTGTTGAGACAACTGTCATTCACATTTTCATGACAGACAACCACTTTCATCTTGACCACCATACTCCTCCTCCTTGTGAATTTCAAAGGGGTTATCCTACGGCCATCCCTGTAGCAGTTAATCCAACACAGTAGATAATTAATTATTTCACACTGTCTAATGGACCTTCAACATGATCTCTTTGAAAAGAAACAAATACAAAAAGTAAGCAGAGCTTAATCATTCTACATCCTGTGTGTGTCAATGCTCTGAGTGCAATAGGTTTCTTCCTGACTTGTTTCAGAAGTAACGAGAAAAGAATTGCACTCTTATTTTAGGTGAACCCCACATTGCCTTTGAGTGTGCCTCAACAAATGTCACTTAACTCTTCAAGGCACTGTTACTCTTTTTTGCCGGACAGATAAATAGATGAAAGTAATCTGTCTAGCTTAGAGGTATTAAAGAGTGGGGGTGGGGGGAAGCATTGCACTTGGTGGGAGGCACTTTGGCGTTGTTCTCCCTCTCTGCCAGTGTTGTGTTTTGGAATGCTTGGCCTGTCTCTAGAAACATCATACTATGTTTACTAGAGCAGATGAGCATCCTTAGGTTACCTAGGCAAGTGTGATTGCAAAGCCTGTTTTCAGTTAAAGACTTTCAAGCTCTGAAAAGTATACATGCAGGGTTTTTTTTAAAAAAAAAATTGGTTTGGTCTTGCACAGCACTTAGTTGTGGTTGACATGAAAACAATAAATATTACCACGCTCTCTATAAAAGAACTGGGGTTGTGATGGATTTTTTTTTTCAATAGTTGTATTGACACATAGCAGTGGAGACAACAGTCAAGAAAGCAGTTAGACTATAACAGATATTTATTATCAGATTGATGAAAAGCTCAAAAGTTATAGAAGAAAGTGTGTGGGAGTGCATCTACCAATGATGTTACTGCTGTTCTCAATTTGTTAAAATAGTTAGACAGTTGCTTTCCATTCAGGCTGTTACATCTTACTTTCTGGAAGAATGTCCCCCATCTTTTCCCATATGATCATTCTTAAGATTGTGGAGCAATCAGTCTGGTTAGGATCATCTTCCACTAGGTGAAGGGTGCCCTCCCCACCACAACCCTTTATTATGCTTTCTGATCGCATGTCTGTGATCCACAGCAGATTCAGCTGGTCCCCTCTGTTCCTTCTTTTTTGCTGGCAGGCAAAGACCTTCTTATTTAGGCAGGTCTATATTATTTATTTATTTATTCATTTAATTTATACTCAACTTTTCTCCTGACATGAGAACCAAATTGGCTAATAATAGCTTAAAACAGAAATTCAGGTAAAACCATATTTTACAAAAAAATTTAAAGGAATTTCTAAAAATTATTAAAAAAAACAATTTAAAGCACATTTAAAACATAACAGAAAAAATATAAGATGAAATCAGAGCATGCCATTTTCAAACACATGTCTACAACCTGATATTGAAATCAAAGGCCTCCCTGAATAAAAAGGTCTTTGCCTGCTGGAGGAAAGAGAACATCTTGATCTCCCATAGAAGGGAATTTCACAATCTGGGAGCAGCCACAGAGAAGGTTCTCCCTTTGGCTTATAACTCATGCAGCAGAAAGGACTTTTAAATGGGTTGTGCCTTTATCATCATCATCATCGTCTCCTCCTCCACTTCCTCCTTCTTTAAATGTGTCTTAAAACAATTTAAGACAGTGTTTTTAATAGAATTGCTTGCTTAACAATTAACTTTTGTACAAATAGAGTTTTTTTATCTGTGTGTGTGTGTGTGTACATGCCTTCAAGTCACCTGACAATCCCATGAATCTCACAGGGTTTTCTTAGTCAAAGAATACTCATGGTGGTTTTCCCAGTTCCTTCCTCTGAAATATAGCCTACAGCACCTGGTATTCCTTGATGATCTTCCATCTGAGCATTAATCAAGGCTGACCTTGCTTAGCTTCCAATCAAACAGCATCTGGAGCCTTTAGTTGTGTTTACTTTAATTGGGTGTAAATTGCTTTGAGTCCTGTGCAAGAAGAAAAGTAGAATAGGTAGGTAGATAGATAGATAGATAGATAGATAGATAGATAGATAGATAGAGTCTGAAAAATGCAGTTGTAGACATAGTCATAAACAGGGATGTGCATAAAACTAAAATATATTTGTTGATGGAGAGAATCATTCAAGAAACTCTTACAAACTCTTGTGCAATGTGATATCAATTAAGCTTCATTTGCAAAGCAAAGAAACAAAAGCAAGGAAAAACTTATCCACAAGTAGCCTCACCGATAGACCAGGGATGCAGGCCAAAAACAAAAAACAAAAAAAACCAACTATTCAACCAATCTGGAGCAACAGGGTAAAAGAAAATGACTATCTAGTTCCAAAACCTGCAACCAATAATATCTGAATTTCAGGGCTCAAATAAGTGACAAGAATGCATCTCATCCCCTTTTAAATAGCAAATTTTACTCCCCTCAAAAGATGCAAAAAGGGACGAATATAGCTTAATTTTACAAGGCAACACCCCAAAGCAATGAAAACGGGTGTGGACTACATGGATACAAATTCTATAAATATGCACACTTTGAGAAAGTCTTTGAAAACCATGCAGTTTTTGAAGGCTTTTTGCAATTCAAGACTTAGTCACAAAATTCACATGTTGTTTTTGCACAGAAAACAGCGTGTTATGTGCAAGAAACAGCATTTTTGTGTGGAAAATGTTCAGTGCAGAAATATTAATTGCTGTGCATTTTGTTGTTTTCTATGCAAATCACTATGTGCAAATTTTGTGCAGAATGAATCCCAAATGATGAAGATTCTAGCCAGTCCAGGAATCTTCTTGTCAGCGTTTCTCAACATTCAACCCCCTCCCCACACACATTTTTTAAACCATTTTCTGAATATTTTCAAGAATATTTTCAAATATTCTTTTTTCATTACACTAAATCCTTAACTTTGTTTGGATCCCCAAGAATGGTTTCTTCAATATTTCGGTTTTAAAAAGTCAGGCCACCTGACTTACTGGTAGCAAATTTGTGGCTCAGGCTGGCCCTGGCTCCATACAGTGCTCCACACACTGGCTCCTTTACTCTCTTGGTCCCTCTCTGGTATTCCACGTGGTTCTGTGGCCACGCGGCAGGTCACGCTGCTACTTCTGCCTTCCTGACAGCTGACAGCCCTGTGGGAAGGCCCCTTTCCTGCTGGGAACCAATCAGTTCAAACTACTCAGTTTGAATTAATTGGCTGCCTCCACTCAGGCCAGAGCAGACTCCGGTCATCTCTCTGGTCTGGGTTCTGGACTTATAGCCAAGCTCCCCCCGCCCCGGCCGGAGCTCAGTTCATCTTCAAGTGTTGCCTCACCCTCCCTCCTCATATGCTGTATGATTGTCCATATAACTTGGTTTTCTGTTTCCTGCTCCCACCATAACTTGTCTAGCAATTGGGTCAGCTAATTCCCCAGACCTAGTCCTGAGGAAGGCGGTAGTTCCAGCAATGCGGTAGTTCCAGGAGTAGCACTGCAGTGGTTGGGGATCACTTCCCTGCACTTCTTGGTGGCCAGGTGGCCTTGCACCTGACACCAATTGTTTCCTGTTCCGGTGGAGTTTTGGCCTCATTGGTCAACAGGCGGGTTGGCTGATGCCTGCATTTGAACCCATGTACAGGCCAACCTTGCTTCATCTGTAGCCAATAAAATTTTGTCCTATTTTTTACCTAGCTCTGTTTTGTCTGGTTCTTTCCCTTCTGCTCTCTGCCCTAAGCCCATGATGACACATTACATCATTTCACATAGATTACAATTCAGTTCAATGACTACATAAAGAAGTGTTAGCAAAATACCACAGTGAATGTACCATACTTCAGTACCATACTTCAAAAGCAATCCTTTGCCATTATGTGCACTGCCAGAACATTTTCCTATGTTCAGTCCACAGATTGTGAAGATTCTCTGAAGGCAATGTAGTATAATTAGTCTCACTGAAACAGTTCTTCTACTAATTAATTTCCATTTTGTGTTCAGCTCATGTGTGCAGAGATATCTACTAAGAAAGCAAACAATGCTGTTATAGCAAGTGTAGTGTATTATACCTCTTCTTATAAAATAGGCATGGAGTTGCATAGCAGGCACACTGAAATTTCAGAGGCTTCTTAACAGTTGATGACCAGTGCTTGGAGGAGACAAGCTTCATCTCAATTAATGGGAGAGTGTAGCATTGTCTGTTGAAAGGGAGATATAGAGTGGAAAGACAATCCTGTTATCGTGGTAGAAAGGAAAGTGACAGAATGTTAGTCACCTCCAAGCTCTGTCTACTTCAAGCTGTCTGGATAGCCCTGGCAACAGGGAATGCCTCACTGGGAATGCCTCTCTGCAGCAAGGGAAGTTTCCATCCCAACTAAAAGACCTTGTGATGAAGCAGTTACTCAAAATGGTATCTCTGGATCCTACCATTCTGAATAATTATCAGTGAGTTTCATTCTGGGGCAAGGTTCTGGAGTGTGTGTTAGTCTCCCAGTTCCAGAGTTTTCTGGAGAAGATGCATTTCAATCTGGCTTCAGGCCTCGTTATGGAACAGAGATAACTTTGGCTGCCTTGGTGAATGACCTACACAGGGAACTTCATGGGGGAGTGCATCCCTTTTGGTTTTGCTGGACTTTTTAGCAAATTTCAATACTAACAATCATGGCATCCTTCTGGACTCTCTTTCTGGGATGAGATTTGGGATCACTGCAATCATTCTTGGAGGGGGTAAACTCAGAAGGTGGCATTGAAAGACACCTATTTGACACCCTGGCCATTGGACTATGGGGTCGCTCGGGGTTCTGTTTTGTCCCACATGCTGTTCTACATCTACATGAAACCCCTGGGAGAGGTCATATAGAGTTTTGGGGTTTGGTGCCACCAAATGCTGATGACACCAAACTCTACCTCTTCTTTGCATCTGATTCCAAGGAAGCTGTCTTGGTACTTGGTACTGAACCATTGTCTGCTGTCAGTAATAGACTGGACGAGGGCAAACAAATTGAAACTTGATCCAGATAAGATAGAGGTGATCCTGGTCCATTGAAAAGCAGATCAGGGAATAGTGACTCTGCTGGTGCCAGGTGGGGGTTGCATAAAGCCCCTAGTAAGGCACTTATTTGCTTTATCTGTCTTCATTTATCAGTTTTATTACAAAGTATTTTTTCCTTTACAAACTATGTTTCTTTTCTTAAGGCAATGGTTTCTTTTACTGCTTATTCTCTATTGAATAAATTAAATATTATTAAATATTTCTATGAAAGAGAAAAGAAGTTTAAGCAATGATGTGATTGCCATCTTCTAATATGTGAAGGGCTGCCATGTGGAAGATGAAACAAGCTTATGTTTTTGCTGCTCTAGACATGAACCGATTGATTCAAATGTAATTCTGATTAAAAATTAGGAAGAATTTCCTGAGAGGGATAGCTATTCAACAGGAGAAGGGACCACCTTCGAAAATGATGGGTTCTCCAGCATTGTAGGTTTTTAAACATATGTTGGATGACCATCTGCTAGTCACGTTGACAGGCATGGACAGGGATAGGACTAGATTTATTTTGGTAGGCCCTTCTAATACTACATGTTTGCTATTTCGTGATAAAATCTAGCAGTTTGATCTTCGTGAACAGAGAGTACTGCTAGGGGAAAGCCCTGAGGGAAAACATTTACGCAAGAAGAACCCAGTTTTGTTTAAAATAAAAGATACTGGGGACCTTAGGCCAAGTTTCCATCCTCCTTTTCTTCTCTTTAGTTCTCCAGATTAGAAGATTGATTGTTTATTTATTAATTTGAAATATTTGTATATTATTTTCATTTAAACATTTCAAAACCATCTACCATACAATAAAAGCAGTTGCTAAAAAATATAACATTAATGAAACATTAAAAGCAGTATAACATTAAAAGCAATTTAAGAGAATTCATTAATTACCAGTGGAAATGGCAATATTAACATTTAGGAAGATAACTGAGAAGATCCTGGATCTGAAAGAAATCTCTTCTAAATTACTTTGTACACTTTTAAAGCAATCGCTATACTCCCAATCATAGTGACTACCTTTCCTTCTTTTTCTTGTGTACTTGATGGCAAAGGATAAAAGCAGGCACAGAGGAGGAATTCAAATACTGTCATGCACACTACAGTTAGCAGACTGACTGGATGTCTATCTAGCCTATAATTCAGGGTTATTTTCTAATTTTCCCAATGCATGCAGCTCAGCATGATGTTTTTCTGTGTTTCTGGGTAGAAAAATCAACTTAGCAATCAGAAGGAAGGAAGGAAGGAAGGAAGGAAATGAATTTCCATTTGCTTATTTAATCTCTTACAGGACAGCCTTCTTTCATTAAGAATCTAGGTTGCAGATAAGACTTATAAGGAGTTAGTCAGGAATTCACCTAGTTATCTTAAGTCACTTCAAATCTGCAGGGCCTGAATAGCATCTGAGTTTTACAGAAATTTTCTGAAATTCTTGCAGAAACACTTGCCATCATTCTTGAGAAAGCTTGGAGAATGGGTAATGTGCCAGAGGGTTCATACTAAGTTTTATGCTAACTTGACTTTTACATAGCCCATTTTCTAAGCTAATACACTTTCTGCATGGTTGGGAATTCACTGCCTTTCCCTTTTCCTGACCCACACATATCTGCTACCAGTGTGTGGGGAGGGCCCTCTATATGTATTATCCCAAAATGTAGCAGTCCCACCTAATAAGGGCAGGTGGCTACAGGGCTAATCTGCTTGTACCTATTCCTAGAGAAGCACCCTGCCTATTCCAAAAGGACCTATATATAACATGGTTTTTCAGGTTTGATTCAAATATATATGTATACATATATATTTGAATCAAACCTGAAAAACCATGTGAACTGTTTCAGCAATCTCAGGCAACTACACATGAAATATTCCTTTTATCAGGAACTAATATTCAAAAGGTAAGCTTTGAGAAGAAAAAATTGATAAGGAAGATAAACTGGATGTTTCATCCATACATTGTAGTTTTTTGTTTTTTGCCCTCTGATTCTCCAACAACTGGCTTCATGCTAGACCAGACCACCTAGATCCAGCTGGCTATCAGTAGACTGGCAAAGTTTTGAGAGACATTTGGCAAGGTGGAGCAGCTGGCAGTTGCGTAGAAGCCAAGTCTTGCCCTTTTGTCCACCAGTATCTTTCCAATTAATTGCCTTGGCAGGGGTAGCAGGAGAAATCGTGTTGAATCTCAAGAGTAAAGCAAAGTAAGATATATAACAGAACCATGCAGCAGAAGCAGAGCAAGGAAGGGTATCAATGAACCTCACAGTCCAATTGAATATTTTAGGCCTCTCTAATAGAGCAAAAGGTCATAATCAAAAGGACATTTTATCTCCATGTTTAAGATACATTAAAAAAAATCTCTTGCAACTAGTGATGCAACAATCTCCTACCTTTCAGATTCAGAATTTTTTTGGGGGAGGGGGATATTTACTCCCTCTGAGCTCACTAAATTGTTCTCCCACATCAGTTCAATTCAGACCCAATTCAGACCTACCAAACTCAGTTGATCTCCAGGGAATACATAGGACGTAGAGTCCAATCCAACTCAATCCAATCCATTCCCCACCCTATAAGCAACACCCACAGTGTCTCCTTAGCTGCCTGTTTGTCCCATTTCATTCATCCTGCATTTTGCTGTGGAAAGGGAAAGAAGGGAGGTCTGACGTCCCCAGCTCCATTCTGAGACAAATGACTATGGCCTACAGCTATTTGTCTCTGGCGGCCTTCTTGAACACACATTGTTACAGAAGTATAGAACTGTGGCAGATGTTAGATGTTACGGAGGATGGAGAAGGAGGAGGAGACAATACACTTTTTCCGCTCCATCCTACATGAGAAGAGGGGAAATCAAGTGAAAGCAAGCAGATGTATTTGTAGGGAGAGTGAGAGGACTTAAGCCCTTTCCACAGCACCCTCCCATCCCACCATGGGGACAGGAGGATGGGACCATAACAATGTTTCTGCATGATGTTGTCAGAGTCCCACTCCTCTCCTGTCCCCAGGTGGTGCAATTGACGAGTTTTCCCTGTCAATGACCCACAGTTGTGCCACTATCCCACAGTTACCAGTCCTGCAAAAGGGCAGAAAGTGCAATGGCAGTGCTTCCTGTCCCAGTGCAGTCTACAAAAGTACCGGGCTGCAATGTGGAAGAAAGCCAGTCCCGTATGGAGGGGAGCACTGCTGATCACCACCAGACATCACCGCAAGAAAGTAAGCTGTGGAAAGGGTCTTAGATTCCTCTGTGGGTTAGATTTTAATCAGAAGTAGAAAGTAACTTTTGGATATCATAACAAGTATTGTGTTGGTTCAGACCCAAAGCCAAAACTAGTTTAGGATGCTGGTCTCATGGTGACCAATAAGATGCACACATGGAGCTCACAAATAGAACATAAAGGGAGACAGTCTGCTGCTTTCCAGCAACTGGTATTCAGAGATGTATCTCTTTGATCTTGGACGTTGTACATAGGCATTATAGTTAGTGAATATTGATAGTTTTATCACATACAACTTTTCCTAATCTCCTTTAAAGTTGTCCAAACTGGAGGCTGTCACCACATTACAAGGAAGCGGATTTCATAACTACGCATTATGTGAAGCATATCATAAAATTTCCATTCATCAGCTTCAGTGGATCACCTTGGGTTATAGTATTGGTAAGACAGAGACAAAACCTTATGGTTGTACACTTTTTCTACCCTGCGCATAATTTCATACACATCTATCACGTGTATAGTTATTTGGCTCCTTTTGAACCATCAGAGCATTTGCTTTGTATTGACCCAAGTAGTACTAGCCTAGATTTCATGTCCAATTTATGGTAACCCTAAAGCAATCTTGTCACTGGGTTTCTTGGCAAGATATGATCAGAGAGCACTTACCTTTTCCTTATTCTGAGACTGAGAGAATGTTACATGGCCAAGGTCACCCAATGAGTGGAGGTTTGTGCCCTGATCTTCCAGAGTCCTAGTCTAACATTCAATCACTATATCACCTTGGCTCTCAGGTCAACAAGACAAAGGCTCAAAGCATATGTAATTGGCACAGCTCCATAATTACAACATAATTACATAATTACAACAATAAATTATACTCAAAACAATTTACAACAAGGGTGTGCAAAGTGTGGCCCACCAGACCCCAAAGTGAAGACGTAAGTCTCCCACAGCCCCAGACTCTCCCCTTGGAAACAAAACAAAACAAATATCAAGCAGGTAATTTGGGTCAAAATTGGTCATGCCCTCTACAGAAAGAAGTGACTTTGTTCCCCTGCATCTCAAGCCCCTCAAATCCCGCCAGCAGCAAAACCTGTCAAATACTGGCTGAAAATTAGCCAAACATTAAACTGGAAGTCACATACCAGCACTTCCAGTTTCATTCTATATGCTAGTGCAACTGGCTGGATTGGTGAGGGGACAAAAATGGAGCCTGCCCCCTCTGTAGTTGCCCATCCAAATTTACAACATGACTATTCATGCAGCATCAGCTTGATTTCCCCTCTATCAAAGAAAAGAATGCTACATTTTGTTGCATATTCCCCATACAAAATATCTTGAGATTCCAAAACTTAACAGCGCTAAAGTGCGGTGTTGATGCTAACTTTGCCCTTTTGGATATACCATTGATCATGATTTTGATAGTGATGACAGAGGCCTCCAAATGGATACAGATTTAGCTGACAGACAACAAAAAGCCCTCAATCCCTTAGTCAAAAAATGTGGGCAATCACACCTGTTTCACCTCGCCATTCGTTTTAGTCCACCAACAATTTCCACTCTTGACTTGGGAGGTATGGAGCCCTGGTGGCACAGTGGTTAAATGCCAGTACTGCAGCCACAAGGTTGTGAGTTTGATGCTGCTGGGCTCCAGATTGACTCTGCCTTCCATTCTTCAGTAGATTGGTAAAATGAGTACCCAGCTTGTTGGGGGCAATTAGCTAAACACATTGTAAACCGCTTAGGGAGTGCTTAGCACTGATAAGTGGTATAAAAATGTAACTGCTGTTGCTATACAGTGATAAGAATGATATCGGTGAAGGTGAAATATAACATGTTGAAGTCTAGTTAGCGTATGTTTGTTTCAGATATTTTGATAGTACTTTTCTAAAACCAACCAAAGTAGTGTACAGGCAATTAAAAAGAAAACAGCAGTCAGACCTAGAACACTAAAAGGACCATGATAACAGAGTTTTTGAAAAAGTTTAAAAGATGCGTTTTGACAGCCTCGCTAAATGCTAAGATAGTGAAGTCAGGCGCAGCTCTAAAGGGAATGTATTCCATAGCTTAGAAACAACTCAGGAGCAATCCCTTTCCCATGTATCCCATGTATGCCATGCATCCAGCAATTAGAGATCTCTTCAGTAGGTTTGCCCTGCTGATTTCAATAACTAAGTATGTTTATACCAAGGGAGACATTCTTTCAGATAACCAGCTCCTATTTCACTTAGTGATTTAAAAGCTAGTCCCAAACACTTGAATTCATAAGTGAACAGTACAGATTTTTTCAGTATTGGAGTAATGTGATCATGACACCATGCACTAGTTTAGCAGCCTAGCTGGTGAATTTTGCATCAGTTGAGGTTTCTGGATGCTCTAAAATATATTGCAATAATCTGATCATAAAAGCAGCATGTCATGAGTAACTTGTTAGATCAGGCACAAGGTTGCAGCTGATTTAATTGGCCAGACAGTTCAAGCAATATGTAGTATGTCTCCCTTCTCTCCAAAAGTTTATCTCCATAATTATCGCCCAGTTAGCCCGACATCAATTCCAGGAAAGATCCTAGAGCAGATAATTAAACAGTCAGTTGGTAACTACTTAGAAAGCAATGCCATAATCACTAAAAGTCAACATGAATTTCTCAGAAATAAGTCATGCCAGACTAGTCTTGTCTCTTTTTATGATAGACTTACGAGCTTGATAGATGAAGGTAATGCTGTGGACGTAGCATATCTTGATTTCAGTAAGGCCTTTGTAAGTAAGTTCCCCATAACATTCTTGCAAAGAAGCTACTAAAATGTGGGCTGGACAGGGCTACTGTCAAGTGGATTTGTTATTGGTTGACTGACTGAACCCAAAGAATGCTCACCAATGGCTGCTTTTCATCCTGGAGAGAAGTGACTAGTGGGGTGCCACAGGGTTCTGTCCTGGGTCCAGTGCTAGTCAACATCTTATCAATGACTTGGATGAAGGGGTAGAGGGCATGCTGATCAAATTTGCAGATGACACCAAATTGGGAGGGGTTGCTAATATGCCAGAGGACAGGCTCAAAATTCAAAATGACCTTGACAGATTGGAGAGCTGGGCCAAAGCTAACAAAATGAATTTCAACAGAGGGAAATGCAAGGTCTTGTACTTAGTCAGAAAAAATGGAATGCACAAATATAGGATGGGGGACACGTGGCTAGATAACAGTACATGTGAAAGGGATCTAGGAGTCTTGGTAGATCAGAAGCTGAACATGAGTCAGTAGTGTGATGTGACAGCCAAGAAAGCCAGTGCGATCCTATTGCATCAATAGGAGTATGGTGTCTAGACTGACGGAGATAATGGTACCACTCTATCCTGCTTTGGTTAGACCTCATTTGGAATACTGTGTCCAGTTCTGGACACCTCAGTTCAAGAAGGATATCAATAAGCTGGAGCATGTCCGGAAAAGGGCAACTGAAATGGTGAGGGGTCTGGAAGCCATGCCCTATGAGGGGCAGCTTAGGGAGCTGAGAAGGCTAAGAGGGGACATGAGAGCCATGTTTAAATATTTGAAGGGATGTCATGTTGAGGAGGGAGTGGGCTTGTTTTCTACCACCCCAGAGATAAGGACAAGGAGCAGTGGATTCAAGCTGCAGAAAGGAGATTCCACCTGAACCTTAAGAAGAACTTCCTGATGGTCAGAGCTGTCCAGCAGTGGAATATGCTGCCTCAGAGTGTGGTGGAGTCTCCTTCTTTGGAGGTTTTTAAGCAAAGGCTGGATGGCCATCTGTTGGGAATGCTTTGATGTGTGTTCCTGCATAGGAGGCGGTTGGACTGGATGGCCCCTGTGGTTTCTTCCAACTCTATGATTCTATGATTTGATGTTTCTGATTCACAAGCTACTCTATCTGTTTATTTGTCTGTCTAGTGGCACCTGACGGCTTATGCGTTAGTGGGAAGTGAATGTGCTCTGAGTTTCAGTCTGAACTTTAAAAGAACTGTCCAAGGTGCTGGACCTGATCCCCAAAAAAGAATTTGATCACCCTGTACATATCCTTAAAGTTCAGATTAAAATCCTAGATGGATTCATCATCCCACTGACACAGAAGCTGCCATCTGCTACTGGTAAAAGTGTTTATTTAAAGAAAAAAAAATTGCCAGAGAAAGAAATTTTAAAGCACAAATAGATATGAAGCCCATAAACAGTTTAATTAAAAGCATTGATTATAGATTATAATTATTCAATAGAGTTCAGAGAAATGTTTAAAAGCTAATGTTCAAATGGTGTTAAAAATACAGTTTTCCTCTTGGTGGTGTCACCCAGACTAGGAGCAAGATTGTGTTATCACAGATGTTAAAAACTATAAACTAAGACTCTGAACCAATTGTGAATCATTTCAAAGTCTTTCTTTAAAAAAAAAAACACAATAGGTATTCGTGGCATATTCATGATGTATTCCTAAATAAATACATTTGGTAGACCAATGTGTGTAAGTCTGCAAAACTAGTCTGATGGCATACAATGACATTTCTAGATAGTATCTGAAAAATAATTGTGACAATAGCCAAGACAGTGGGGGGGGGTACTTTTCCCTTACAGAATGTAACATCAATATCAATTGTTAATAGTTGGGTGCAACTGGGTGTATAAGCGGAGGTACATGTAGTTCATGTGTTCTTCATCTGTCCCTTACTGGACATTTTTATTGAGATATTTGTTTGGCTTGTAAGCTGATACCTTGTAGAAGGAAGCTGAACTACTTGTGTGCTGACTTTAATTTTTCTTCTTGTGTTTTAAAGCAAGGTTTTAATTGATGGACTGCTATGTTGTGCTTTAAACAATTTTTTCCTTTAATTCTGCCTTTCAGCATTGTTAGCTGCCTAGAGTGCCTTATTCTGGCAGATACATTTAATGAGATCAATCATCTAATCAGTCAATTAGCAATTGGTTTATTTGATCTTAAAGAAAACATATTCTGTTAACAGCCTTGCAGCAACATGCTGGACCAGCTGTCTTAAACAGTCTTTAAAGGCAGCCCCAAGTGAGTGTGCTGAAGTAGACTAGCAGCAGGAAGTGTTGCTGTTACATTAACAGAGATCTCACAAGCAAGCTGTCAACAAGGGACTATTTTTTTTAAAAAAAGGCCTTGGTCATATATATATTATTTTCAGGAACAGGGACATTTTAAACGTTCTGCCCCTCTTACTAAGTGCTGAATACTGTGTTAGGTGTTAAAGCAAATTTGTAAGATGGAACCACCTGCCTGTCTTAGTGGCAACTTATAGATGAGAACCATTCAAATAAATATAGGAGCAGGAATTAATCCAGACTCTGTAGCAGATGAGAATAATTCTTTGTAGCCAAGAGGTATGAAACGGCAACCACTTTTGCCAGCATTCATCCATATAGACTGCCAGTCCAAATCTCTGTTTCTGCAAGAAATTGCCTTGCTGGTTCTTTCATTTGGAAGTATAAAACATTTCTTTCCTAATGACTATTCATGCTAGGACAATATGTGTGGTAAGGAAACCTGTGTATTTCTGTTATCTCTTAAGAGGTGCAATGCAACAATTTGAAGAAAACATTTCACTGTTGTGGTCTTAAAACTCATTCCAACTTGTTTTCCAATTATGTGTTTCATTTTTTTTTCTATGAATGTTAAATGAAATTGCAGAGAGCGCAAATGTTAGCTGGCACTCACCCAGAAAAACAGCCTTCACTTCTTGATTTCTATATTCAAACATGTGCAATGAATTATTATGAATTATTATTACAATGTAAGTCATTTTAATTTGTTCAGAAATGTCTCAGAGGACTTTGGTCTCTCAATCTTTCAGTGTCTTCTCAACATTTTAAACAGCCACTTTGCATACAGCGTTCCTTCTTGGACAACCTAGTTATTATGTCACCATTCACTTTACTGGCTGCTTCAGAAACTTGTTAACCTTGCAAACCAAATGTTAAGCTGAGTGTTTTCAACAGAGATTCCAATACATGCCATATATATTACTAAGCAAGGCTTTAGGATATGGGTTTTCTCTTTAGAACAGTTCTGGTCAGCAGTGTCTTGGAGCCAGGAGAGGGGCTCACAGGGTCAAAACAGTAGGATATTTTAATGGATGTTACCTTCCCCCCCAGTGGTAGCTGATGGATTCATATTCATATTTATCACTCTAAATCTGCACTTGGGTTTTGAATTTTAAAACAGTTGTCCAGGATGCTGTCTAACCCTATCCTAAAATAGGTTTAGCAGCTTAGATAGATCCTTTGAAGTTTGGTCTGAGGCCCAAAGCAGATAAACCCAGGGCTCTTACTTGGAAGCCACCAATGACCACTGCTGCTTCCTCTCTCTTGTTTCCTGCTTCACTCTATATTTAGTATGCATTCTTTCATCAGAGGATGGATCGATTTTCCTAGCAACAATATATGGCTGTGAGCATCTCCAGTTCTAGTGAAAAGTATGTTTGGGATGGCTTCATCTTCATCAGGCAATTAAGAAACCATTGCTTTACAAGAGAGCTATGAGGGGGGCATGAAAACATGTGCATATAGATCAACACAGCTGCATACATTTTTGTCTTTTTCTTGTGAATTGTGGCTTCAGAATTCAACACCACACCATGGCCTTGGCCCATGCCCAAGAATTTACTTATTCAGTACTTTCACTTTGTGGTTGTCCTGTTTAGAATCCTGTTATGGCACCCAAACAACTCATTTGAATTATGAGAGGTTAGGGTCTGTCCTCAACTCAGCCAGCTTGGATGACATTGTATATTGTTTTAATCCAAATTTATGAGCTAGAGGGTGCATGGGCTAGTGATAAATATTTGAGTGTAATTCAGTTTCTAACATATTTGAAATCCAAACATATTTGGGTGTTTGTTGGACATACTGGGTTTGTTTGAGAATCCTTGTATGATCCGTCCTTTTCATAAAGGGGAAAATTTATACTATCTGAAGAGAAACCAGAGTATCATCCTTTCCATACAAAATGAGCTGATGGGCTGTCATTTTTGGGGGGGGTTCCATTGCTTTGGGAAGTTTAAAAATCTGGGACAGATGTGGAGGAAAACAGGAAAGCCTAATTTGCCTCACTATGCTGCAATATTGCACTTAACTGTTGAACCAAAGAAGAAGAACGTTCCTGAGTGGCTAGGAATATGGAATAGAATTGTGGGGAGGTGGCCTATTCGGTTATTTCAAATAAGTTTCCAGCTTGCTTCTTTTTTATTTATCTTAGAGGCTCAGTTTTTCAACATTCTACTCATGTTCGGTGTAGAAGAAAACAGTGTAGAAAGAATGTGGGTAAACTCCACCCAAGTTGGACACATTTTTTTGAGACAACAGGTTTTTAAAATCTATACATTCTATAAATGCTCAATTCCTTAATAACATGATCCATAAATACAGAGACTATTATAGTGATTTGTGAATGGGTGTGTATTGTGTGGATGAGTTATTAAATGCACATGTAGTTCTTCTTTTGTCCTTGGTTCATACTGTGCTAATCAGAATGATGCCGAAACTGCTAGCAATGCTCCCATTTAATCTGGAGGGATTTATCTTCTTGTATCACAGTCCCATTTTTGGCCCTCAATCCCCTCCAAATCAAGACAGGTGGACTTGATTCATCTCTAGTTTTCAGTGGTGGCCTATATCAGCAACACTAGTCTTTGGGTAAATGGAATTAGGATAAGCCTGCTTTCTGGCAGCCTTCTACTAATTGATATTATGCTAACTCTGATAGTCTGCCAGCACCAAGAGTCTTGCACAATAAATTTTGTTAACGCTGGCATAATTACTGATAGAGCATATGGAACTTAGCAAAGCCCTGGGCGATTTATAACATCCTGTCGCTTTTGTTATGATCCATCTGTACAAGATTTCAAACAGCCCTTTTGCAACTTTCTCCACACTGTTAATTTTGCCTAATCCAATCAGACCTTTTTCCTGTAATGGTTCTACATACCAAGTGTTAAAAGACATATGGGTGCAGGTTTCATGTAGTTTATTGTTATGTAATTGATTTGTTTCCATTAATTTAAGATTCCAGGAGAAAAATATGCATGAAATATTTTCCCACTCTTTATCATAATAATATCAACTAACATGCAATTAGTGAGCTATGACAGCATACTTCCAATTTATGCTATCATTACCCACTTCTTTTATTGTTATGGAGGCTAAAATTTTCTACCAGTCATGCAACATCCTCCATCTCACCTTTTGTCCCCTCAACTCATCCTTAAGCAATGCACCCCCCAACACATGAATTTCTATGTAGTTGGAGAAGCATCCAGCTATTTTCTTGTGGGTGAAAGTACTGTAAGGACATCATGTGCAGGCACTTCCAGAGCACCCCTACAGACCCCTGTGGATGCTTATCAAAGAGGGTTCAACTACAGGAAAATAGCTGGATGTTTTTCCATTGATTCCTTACACAACCCCCTCCAATAATACAGATGTTCTAGGTGAGGCTGCATCACTTAAAGTGTGTTGGGGAAACAGAACTACCTGCAAGACATTCATCTCCAAATGAAGGATTTCAGCCATTATTTTTGTCAAGTAGGGATTATAGAGGACAGGGTCCAGTGAGAAACAGGGAAAGAGCAAGAGGAATTATACCTGCCTTTCCTCATAAGAGCTGAAGGCAATAAAGCTCACATTTTCTCTTTGAAGCTTTCAGGGATCTGGTATTAACTTCCATGCAGTTCTAATCATTTGGAAAGAGAGTACAAGACCATGAGTGCTGCTCCAAGGCTTGATTACTTTGTTTTAATGCTTCCTAAATTCCGTGAAGACAGCCAGTGTAGTGTAATGGCTTGAGCATTGGACTATGACCCTGGAGTCCTGAGCCAGTTTCCCACTCAGCTATGGTAACCTACTGGGTATCCTTGGGGGCATCACACACTTTCAGGCTTGGTAAACCCCATGAGAGGATCACAATACGGTCACCATTTGTTGGAAATGACTTGAAGGCACACAACAACAATATGATGTGGGAAGGCTGAGTGGTAGTGTCTACAGAACCAGCCTCTGTAAGTTGGAGTCGTGTATGCTTATGGTCTTCATTCATGGGAAAAACTTTAGTGCTTTTTACTGACTTCCCCTGTGCAGCTATGCCCCCCACTTTGTAGACAGGATGGAAACATGCAGGGTCTGTTTCTTCTTTCCACACAGTCCAAATTTCACAAAGATTAATGCCTGAACAGGATCAGGATTCCTGAAATATTTGTTGGCCAACAATAGACCTTTCAGTACCCTGGACAGTTCCTAGGGAACCATTAGTTTAAAGACATTTAAGTGCAAAACCAAATTTCTTTTTTTTTCATTTTTTATTGAAAAAAATAAAGTAATTTTGAAAAAAACTTGAACAAAGTAAACTTGAACAGAGTTATTCTTGATCAACTAATGTCTTCTAGTAAGAAAATCATTAAATATTTGAAAAAAGAAATACATTCTGATATTGCATTAGTTACATTATTACAAAACAAAAACACAAAGAAAACCAAACAAAACATATGTATATATGATACAACATTACTTCCATTGGTTAGAACTTTACCTCTTCTTGAAAAATAACATAGATTTACTACCTATCACTTAAACTTCCTCTCCTTATATAACCTCTTTCTGTGTTTTCTCTGTGCTAATTAATATTCTTCCTGCTATAGTTCCATGTATACTCACAATTTTGTAAATATACATATACACACACAAACATAAATCATTATGTGCACATAGACTAACCTTTTTACAAAGTATCTGTGTCCAATCAAAATGATGATGTCTATAAAAATCACTACAAGTCCCATGCTTGTTTGTAAGTTCATTTGTTTTTTAATCTTTCTAAAATATGTTCAAGCTTGTTTAATTTATTTGATGTATTTTATTCAGCAATTCAGTTACCCTATTTTTTATGGAGAAACATCATAATTGGGTCCCATTCCTTCAATATTTTATCAGATTTCCCCTTAATTTTACAGGTAAGTTGATCGTTTTCTTTCATTTCTAATATTTTAACTGTCCATTGCTCTACATTGGGGATTTCATTAGTTTTCGAACATTTAGCTATTAATATTCTAACAGCAGTAACAAGATATAATAAAACTCTCCAGTATTTCTTTGAGATTTTTGAGTCTATATTTTGAACCATAGTTAATAAATAGGTTTCTGGTAAGAGGGGTATCTGGGTTTCAAATATTTCCATCAAAGCTATACTCAGCTGTTCCCAGAATTTTTTAATTTTTTGGCAACTCCACCACATATGTATGAAAGTTCCAATTTTCTCTTGGCATTTCCAAGTGTGTTATATATTTTATCCAATTTGACCAGTGTTAGATACCATTTGTAGAACATCTTCACATATTTTTCTTTAAGATCTTGGGATAGTGTAAATCTGTGGGTTAATTTCCATGATGTTTCCCAATGTTCTAGTTCAATTGTGTGGCCTAGGCTGTTAGCCCAGGATATCATGGTGTCTTTTACCATTTCCTCTTCCAGTTTATAATTTAATGAGAAATTATAGAATTTCGATATAACATGGTTTGACTGACCGAATATAATCTTCTCTAATTCGTTGGGTGTTTGCTTCAAATTGAATCCTTCTAGCCTTAAATCTATTTTATATCTCTTGTGAAGTTGCCTATATGGAAACCATGAAAGCTTAAAACCCATTTTCTCCAGTTTTTCTCTTATTCTTAACTGTGGTGTAAGTGATTCATCTAATTCTAGTAGATCTTTACACGTCAACCATTTTTCTTGAATATCGACCCATCTCCCAAAAAAGCTTCCTGGGGAATACCCAAGCTGGGATTTTGTTGTAAGTTTTTTTCTTTATTTGTATCCATATTCTCAATAAGGATCCTCTTTTAAAGTGATTTGTAAATGCCCTGTCTATTTTTGCCTTATTCTACCAAAGATAGGCATGCAAGCCCATTTTGTTATCAGCTCCTTCTAGCATTAATATTCGTCCATTCTGTAACCTGATCCAATCTGATATCCAAACTAACCCACATGTATAATAGTATAGTTTAAGATCTGGTAAACTACATCTACCTCTTTCTTTTTGATCTATTAAATTTTTCCAATTTATTCTTGGTTTTTTCCCTTCCCAAATAGACCTTGAAAGGTCTTTTTGCCATTCTTGAAATGGTTTATCATTTTTTATTATTGGTAAGTTTTGAAAAAGGAAGATCATTTTAGGAAGGATGTTCATTTTCACTGTCGTGATTCTTCTGAAAAGGGATAGATGTAATTTTTTCCATTTTTCTAAATCTTTATTTCTGTCCATGTTCTTACATAATTATTGTTGAAAAGCTCTATGTTTTGCTTCATGACTCAAATACCTAAGTATCTGAGTTTCTTTTGAATCTGAAAACCGGATTTTTTAATAAATTGTTCTTCTTTCCTGGGGTACATATTTTTTTGTTAAAATTCCACTTTATTTATTTTAAATCCCACACTTTCACCAAATTCATAAATGATTTTTAGAAGCTTGTCTATACTCTCAAGTGGTTTTTAAGAAAGATTACCAGGTCATCGGCATAGGCTTGCAATTTATATGTCTGTTCTTTAATTCTAACCCCTTTAATAGCTGGATCAGAACGAATCCTTCTATTTAATATTTCCAATATGAAGATAAATAAAAGAGGTGAAAGAGGGCAGCCCTGTCGTGTTCCATTCTTAATATTTATTTCTCTCATTTTTTCTACATTTACTATGACTCAGGCTGTTTGGTATTAATATATTTCTTGAATCCATTTTACATAGTTATCTCCCAGATCCATTTTTTTCCAAAGCCGGTATTAGAAATTTCTATCTCACTATCTCACTTATCAAACACTTTCTCAGCGTCTAAGAAGATCATTGCCAATTCTTTTTCATTATTCCTCTCAAAGTTCTCTATAATATTTATCACTGTTCTTACATTATTTCTCAGTAATCTATTTGGCAGAAAGCCATTTTGATCTTCATGTATTATAGATTGCATAACTTTCTTCAGTCTTTCTGCCAGTATACTTGTGAATATCTTATAATCAGTATTTAATAATGAAATTGGTCTATAATTCTTAGGAGATGTTAAATCTTTTCCCTCTTTTGGTATTAAAGTAATATTTGCTTCTGTCTAGGATTTTGGAATTCCTCCTGTTAAAATTTGATTTAGAGTATTGTATAACAGTTGCATCAGCTCTTCTTCAAAGACTTTATAGTACTCAGCCATGAAACCATCCAGCCCAGGTGCTTTTGAGGTTATTAGACTCTTAATAGCTGTAGAGATTTCTGTTTTTGTAATTGCTGCATTTAATATTTGCTTCTGTTCTTGTGATATTCTCATTATGTCCTGACAATCCAGGAAAGATTGTATCTGCTGATCATTATTTTTTTGTCTTGGATCTTCTTTATATAATTCTGTGAAATATTTATGGAATACTTCTTTGATAGAATCCTGGTTTGTGTATATATTACCTGCGAGTTTAAGCTGAAGGATTTGCTTTTTTTCTTTGTCTTTTCTTAATTTATATGCGAGCCACTTTTCAGGTTTATTAGAAAATTCAAAGTGGTTCAATCTGCAAATCTTAATCTTCTTTTCAATTTCTTGGGAGTACATCTTTTTGAGTTGTTCCTGAAGAAGTTTGATTTCATCTCTTAATTTTTTGTCTGTGGGTTCATTCCCCAGTTCTTTTTCTTTTTATGTCAGCTCATTGTAGATTCTTATTGTTCTTTCTGATGTCTTCTTATTTATATGTCCAATTTTAATAAGATGACCTCTCAGTACTGCTTTGCTGGCATCCCAGATAGTTTTTGCTGTTACCTTATTGTTGGAATTCTCTCTGAAATACATTTTTAGGATCTTTCTTAACTCTTCTACATTTTGTTAATTCGTTAATAATGAGTCATTAAGTTTCTATGAGTACTCTCTATGTCTTGTTTTTAGTCCTAATTTAATCAGACTGTGATCCGATAATGTGTTTGGATGCACCTCCACGTCATGTATTTCTGTATGTAGGCTATTAGATAAGAGAAAGACATTGATTCTAGACATGGAATGGTGCCTGCCAGAATAGAATGTAAAGCTTCTTGTGTTGGGATATTTAAATTTCCATACATCTAGTAGGGAGAAATTATCCATTAATTAGAAGAAGCTCTTTGGGAGTTTCCCTTGGTTTTTCTTTATTTGTTTTGTTGATTTAAGTCTTCTAGAGAGTTTATCACTGCATTCATGTCACCCATAATTAAGATGTTTTCTTGACACCTCTCATTGAAATATTTATTTATTTCCTTTTGTAATTCCAGGAAAAAAATTCTCCTTATTATCTAATGGCATGTAAACACCAACTGTCAGCAGCTTATAATTAGGTAGGGTAATCTCCAGGCCTATGTAATATCCGTCTGGATTGGAGAGTATTATCTCTACATTATAAGATGGTTTTACATATACTGTTAACCCCTTTTTTTTTTCTTGTGGTATGCTGCAGTGAAACACTTCCCAAGTTTAGGATTCTTTAAGTATTTACTGTCTTTCTCTCGGATTCTCATTTCCTGGAGAGCAATTATATCGGCTTCAGATTTTTCTAAATAGTGAAATATTTGTCATCTCTTATATTCTGAATTAAGTCCTTTTACATTCCAAGATAGAATTTTTACTGTCATTGTTATTTACGGTATTTTTCCATATATACAAAATTTATCTTTCTTCCCCTTTTTCCCCCTTTTCTTTCTTTTCTTTCTTTCTTTCTTTCTTGATTGGCCTCTTGCCCTTGTTTGTAAGCTTTAATTTTCTTCTGTCTCGACTTCTTCTACTTCTTCTTTTTCCTCTTCTTCTTCTTTTTCGTCTGCTTCCTTGTTTATTTCTTATTATTATTATCTTTCACCTTCTTCCTCTTTGTCTTTTTCTTGATTGAATTTCACTATTGTTTCTTTTTGGATGTCTTGTTGTTTAGTCTTCTTAGTTTCCAATTTCTGTACATGCATTTGTAAATTATCCTCTGATATTCTTTCCTTTGCTGTTTCATTCTATTGAGGTTCTGTATCAAAATCTTTTTTGATCTTTTCATAAATTTGACGTGCTTTATGTATAGTGTTTATTTTAAATCTCTTCTGTTTATATGCCAATGATAAACCCGCTATCCGGTTCCAAGTATAATTGATCTGGTTTTTAAACAGAAGTTGTGAAAGAAATTTATAATCTTGTCTTCTTCATAGAATTTGAATTGGGATATCTTTATAAATTTTTATTTCTCTGTCATCTATAATCAGGTTTTTTTTTGTAGTTTTGTTGAAGAATTAATTCCTTAGTTCTAATTCTTGTGAAACAAATAACTCTAGATAGATTCTTTTCTTTAGCAATCCTTGAGTTAATATGAAATATTTGGTCTATATCTTGATCAAAATGTCAAAGTCCACCTCTAGATAAGTAGCCAATGTAGTCAGTACCCTCTCATGTGTATTTTCTTCTCCTTCCTCAGGAAGGCCTCGTAACTTTAAACATCTGTCTCTATATCTAAGTTCCAGCTGCATGATAGCATTTGAGTCTCGATCTTGTGCCTTAATTATTTGTTGAGTTGTTATCTCTGTTTGTTCAGCCTTTTTCTGCAAAATTCCTGTGTCTGTTTTCATAGATGCAATGTCACTGGAGATTTTTTCCAATTTCTTCCCAAAGGAGTTTAATTCTTTTTTA